>VYXD01012675.1:713350-811383 GCA_013397195.1 Hylia prasina
GGGGGGAAACTAGTTAGACACTTGACCTATCAAAGATGTCATTTTTCATGTCATGTTTCATGTTTCTAGCTCATATTTCACTTTGTTCTTAGAAGCAAAGTATAATGTCCAGATTAGACATCAACATAGGCTTTGCTCTCCCACACCATACCAACATTCTCCATGTTTTTAAAAATCTGTTATTGGATGAAAAGGCAAAATTATCCTTTAATCTTCAACTTTTAGTACCTAGGATAAGATTGATTATATTAGAAGTCACAGGTATTCCCCTCAAAAGCATCGAGGAATGTTTTGGAAGGACTTTTTTTTCAGCTACAGAAATACAACTTGGCAGAAACATAGTTTTCCCTAATGAGGTCTCAGCTTATTTATCTATATTTGTCTTGAACACAACACAGAAGAATTCTGTGAATTAACAAAACCAGTACATGCTTCTATGTAGCTGCTTAGGCCTCTGTATGGAACAAGCCTGTAGGTGTATTTATGCAGCAAACAAATTACATATGTGGGCAGGCAATAGTAACAGTACCTTTTATCACATCTCATCTGCATTTCCAGCATGTCAACAGCACACAGGCGAGAATCTTGAACAAAGAGGAAGATTTTACACTGATACTTGCTCATTTAATTGACAACAGGAACAGCGAAGTTCATTTCCAGAATGTTTTATCCCGTAAGTATTCCAATTTAGATTTTGTCAACTTGAATTGCACTGAATCCCAAATGCTGAAATGTCACGTAGCAAGAGATGCAGTCAGACAAGGCAACCTTACAGCTCTTAATTCCTCACAAATCTTGAATGACACCCAACCACAAGCAGGAAACCAGAGCAAAAATGCATCTTAAGACTCTTCCAGAGATTCATGAGAGCTTTAAACAGACAATAAAACACATCAGCACTTACACTCACCATCCACCAGCAGCAAGTCATTAGCTGCAAATGAAATGCATTCACTTAACAAATAGGACTGGAATCACAAGTCATCCTGGCTTTGCATGAGGGAGACAGCATTAGCATTGACAAGACTCCTGAAATGAGCAAATTTAAAGGACAGGACAATTAAAATGTTAGCCACTGCCTGCAGCCTTATCTGCAAAAGTGTTCCCAACATTGCCACCATCAAACAACTGCTACTTCAGAAGGGACTGAAATGCCAAGACCTTGCACTTTGTTTTAATTTGAACTGGATCTACAGCATAGGCTGGGTATACACCATAAACTGAAGTTACAGATTAACTCAAGTAGATAAACAGAATTCTCCAGACACTGCTCTATAACAGCCAAAAAAAAGCAGCTGAAAAGATGACACCCTCAGATGTACATACACAGCTTTGCCCTGGTCTCCCCACACCTCCCAAAACAACTCAATCTGTCTCTAATAACAATCCTTGATATTTCAGATGTTGTGATGAGATTTAAACTGAGAAGCCTAAGCTGGAACTTCAGCTCTGTCAGGAATCGTTAATCCTTTTACAGAGTGACCAGGAGCCAAATCCATTTTGTGATGACAGACTGCAAATAAAGGGACTTGCAGGGCCATCAAACATGCCAAGAGCATCACTGCAAGATGCAGCATAGGTATATGAGGTCAGAACTAGGTCAGAACTATATCATTTCCATATTTCATAAGGTTTGCCAAGTTCCAAATTAGAGGAAATCACATAAATCTCAAAACATGACAGTAAGAAGATAAAAAATCCCCTTGGTTACCAAACAAATGAAGACAAGAGGGTACAAACCTCAGATAAAGCAGAAAGGAGAACAGATAAAACCTCCCTCAGAAAGAGAAAATCATTCAGAGAACAGTAATTATAGGCAAGTATTCTTGTCTTCACTACAGACACAGCTTTGACATTTCCACTCTCTCACAAAAACTATGTATTTAAAGTGTGAAACCAGTAAAATAAAACTGTCAACTGTTGCATGTCCATTGACTCTAGGTCAATAAAAGCTGGATTGTCTTTACTCTGCAATTATTTTTAACCTATCTCTGCACAAGAAAGAAATTCAGGGGAGAATTTAATTATTACAAAGTGTTTTAGCAACTGACTTGCATTGATTTTTACAAATTTACAGCAAATTTGAATGTCAACAAATACCAAATTTACCAGTCTTCAGTTTCAGGCCAAGGCACAACCAAGCAGGAGTATTCCCCCACTGGACTCCTTTCTTTGTTTTTACTAACCAAAACCACCAATGGTAAGGTAAAAAACCAACCAACCAACCAAACAAACAAAAAAACCCTTAAAAACCCAAACAAACACCCCCCCACCAATTAAAAAATCCCTTTGTCTCAGAAATGTTTGTCTAATAAAGCAAATTGGGTGGTATGCGAACAGATAATTGTGAAAACAGCAACTATAGGGGGAAAAGAAAAGGATGTCATGGTGATTGGAAAATTTCAACAAAGACAACCACTAAAGTAATTACTGCCAGTCTAAGCCTTAACAGGAGTGAAATAGTCTAAGAAAGCAAGAGAGAATGCAAACATGGGATTGCTTATGAGTACGAAAAAGCATCAAGATTAACTAGAGAGGTGTAGGAAACCTCACATACAGCAATACTCCAGCAGCTAGAGCAGCAAAATTATATCCATTTTCACAAAATAAACACCATTTTATTTTATTCTAGGTCACTAATCTGTGACCTAGAACTTACTTTCTCCACAAACACCTGGGCTGTGAAAGCTACAAACATATGAGTCTGTAATAAATGTGAAAGCCATAAACAAGTAAATTATTAATCTGCAGTTAAGATCATGGATTATGAGTTTCTGTCATTTTTTATCACATTCTCTGCTGATTCCTGTTGTAGGCCAAATGAGCCTCTCTCTAGCTATTGTCCCTGTCCCTGACTGGCTCCTGTTTCACATGATGGTAAAGCAGAATTAAGAGATGCCTCCTGCCCTCCTCTGTGCCCACCCTGGAGGGTGCAGGACACACTGACTTAACCTCCCAGCCTGATCCCACCCAAAAACAGAAAATACTATTTTTTTTCTCATTTGGTTTTGGTTTGTTTTTTCCTGGTGTTTTAATGAGTTGAATTGAGTCACTGTGCCATGAAGTGACACAGCCAGAAACACCTGAGTTTGTTTCATGTAAGAGTGAGAGATGAGAGAGAATGTGACTAAGCAACATCTGGCAGTTTTGATAGGAACAACTCATTACTGCCTTGTCTTTTCACAAAGACATACCCTCCTTCCTCTGTCTTTTCCTTCAGCCAGTGCCCATTTACCTAAATCTCATTCAATTATGAAAGAAAATAATTGTAGCATTGAGATCCCTTCAGTTTCCCCAATTCTTTTTTGACAATCCTTCAACTTTTGGTTTATTTATGTACTGAGGACAGGAGCTGCCTGTTAATGTGTGCTCACTCTGTGCTGCTGCCTGGCAGAGGGAACAATTTATCAGTTATAACCACATGGATTTAGCCAAATGCTGCATATACAGAAAGCTTGGGAAAGATGGTGTTAAAAACTGGTTTGGGTATGCAGAAAGAACAGAATTAAAATAATTTCCTGATATGAAAGAAACTGTTTTAAAAGGTATGGGATAATGGACTCCATGTGTCAGAAGATAGGAACCTTCAGCAGCAAGACCTTGAACAAATTCTCAGAGAAGTACAATTAATTTCATTATACCCTGAGAAGAAAGTGTACCTATCACTGTATTATTGTACTCATACTTTTCCTATGCTACATGTTTGGTGAATAAAAAGGGTTACATAGCAGCTTATTATTATTAAAATATGATGACAGTGCTTGCGTCTCCCCAAGCAGCACAAAATTCCAAACTCATATCCTCAGAAAAATCTTTTCATTTTTATAAGCCATCTGTCAACAGGCCATTTCTTGTCTGCTTTCCCTTTGATCATACAACCCTAATTTTCTCAATGTGGCAATTAATCTCTTTTCCCCCTGATTTTTATATAAAGATATTAGAAAACCCTCTGAAGCCTTCACGCTGTAGATTCAGCTAATATATGCAGATTTGTATTCCTATAATTATCCTTTTTTTCCCCCTCTCCTTTCTCCCTTCTTCCTTCTCCCTTTCACATATCATCTATCATATCTTGTTTCAATAGGATCTTTTTGTGCTCACTGAGTACCTACCCAGTGTGCTACAAGCTGTCCTGTGCCAGATATAATCACCCACCACCCATAATCCTGCTCCTCAAATTACCAACAGAAATGTCCAGACTCTTTTTCCTTTGGCAAACTCCACGTTGATTTTATGTCTCTCGTTCATGCACTGCACTGCTAAGAAAATGAACGGTGTAGACGTCAGACAGAAAAGTGTGTGCCTGAAATCCTTCACTATTTCAGCAGATTATCTTTTGCTCACATTAGGTCTTATCTCCTTTAATAATAATAATAAAAAAAAAACAAAACCACCCAACTTTCCTAGAATGAATCTTTTGAAGAATGGGTACTGAGACAGTCTTTGGGAAAATAAAATCATTCTCCTAAGAAGCAGAACATTTAATGTGATTGGATACATCACTCCCCAAGCATTCATTTCATGTGCAGAATCCTTTTGATGCTTTATACCTTCGGTGTCACAATAAAAATATCTTCTTATTACTGAGGCACGATAAGAGAGTAAACAGCAGCTGTGTGATAGCACTGATGTAGCAGAACATATCCCCCTGAGGATTCTTGACCTTTCAGCCTTGGTTTTCAATGCTGCACCTAAAAATAGCTTTTCTCCACTGACAAACATTACAGCTCCATGCTGCAGAATAGCAATGAGGAGCTTTATGCTCTAATGGCTTTACTATAAATAGAATCTCTTCATTGCTAAAAGCTCTTCATTAAAAGGATTAGTGACTACAACACACAACAGGAACAGCTGATACCAAACCTCAGGCTTTGTAGCACAAGCTGATTTTAAATTTACTTGATTTTAAGGTTTATGAAGTAACTGTGTAATTTGGTGACTAAAACAGAATGAAAAAGAACCCCCTCCCCCCTTCCACACAATGTTTTGGAGGGCTGATTTTGATATAAAATTAATAGTTTGAGGAATCAGCTTCCTACTATTCTCATTTTCTCCAGTTCAATGTCAAATTGACCATATAATGCAATGTTGAAATGGAGCACAAAGTCACAACAAAACCAATGTCAGTGCTTGAGCATAACAAATGATCAGTTCTCTGCTAGAGCAGAAAAATTCCCATTCCTGCCTGCCTTCAGACAGGGACACAAATCCTTCCAGGGCTGGGCTGTGGCTCGTCTGTGCTGCAGCTGGAGTCACATTTGGGGACTGAAGTAGGAGGGTGACAAAGCCAGGGACAACAAGGTGAGCAGCAGATTAGGAATCCTGCTTCCCATGTCTGGGTAAGTACTTAATAAAGCCAGCATTAGGGGGGTTACTTTGAGATACCCTGCCAAACACACCATTAGTGATGCTTCATAAAAACCCAGCCATGGGAAAAAGACTGGAGACAAAATGTAATTAAAGCAGAAAAAAGGCACATTTTTGATGTGACAAGTTATCCCAACATGGCGACAGTGAAAGACTGACCAGGAAGTCCAAAACTTCTAGGAAAAAGATAAACATTATTTGCCAAAGGTGAGATAAATTGACCATCTACAAATATTAGAAGACAAGCTTGTCAAATACTCTGTTAACAAAAACATGTCTGAAGCATTCAGAGATTTTTAAACTTCACTGGTAGAAATGGTGGTGAATGTGCTGTCAGTCAAGGAAATCAATCCCTCTGAGACTGACTGTATTTGAAGATATGCAGTAACTTTGCATATCCAGTGGGAAAAGGAAACTATGGCATTCCAAGGTGCAGTTTCCTTGCTCCCATCTTACCTGGCTCTCCATGAGTCTCACCAGCCAACAACCAGCAGTGGTTAAATGAACGTCAGAAATGGGCTACTGCATCCTCTGAGCACTGGTCACTCCCAGGCCCATACAAGCAAGACTTCAGCCTCAAATAAAAGGTTATTTCTTGGAGCACCTCCATATGTAAGTGAACATCTTATCCCAAAACATCCACCAGATAGAAGGTGATTGGAAGATATATATGAATATCAAGCCTTCTGAGGTTCTTAAGGATAGGAACATCTGTCTATGGAGCCATTCTATATTTTTAATTGACAAACCAGTGCATCTGATTGCCTGTCAGTGAATTCCACTCAGGGGTCTTTGATATATATATATAAATATTTTTTTTTCCCTTGAGGTTCTGTAAATATAGTCTGGCTTCCATACTTTTAATTTGTCTGAATTAAAGCAGATGTGGTAATGTTACTCATTTTTTTAAATAAAAGTCATAGATCTGAGTAGTTGAAAGCAATGGCACATTTAACTATATTCTGGGTTTTCCTCTTTTATATTTGTTTACTGTTGGAGAACAGAAATTTTATCAAACATAAACCAAATTTAGATTACCAAAATAACTAAGGATGGCTTTTCCCCCTCTGACATTTAGACAAATGGCAAATTTTGATTGCCTGCAAAAATTGCTAATATGCAGAACTGCATACTTTTTTCATTTTAAATTAGAGGATTTGCTACTAACATGCCATATGCTGTGTGATATGTTTAACAGAATGTTACACTTCTAATTGCATACCAATCAAGGCCTCATATTTTTCAACAATTAGCAGAGTAAAGTATAAATTTCCTCATGTTGTTGGGTGCTTTCAGGCATCCAACAGCGCCTACAATATTTTAATCCACACTTCTTCCAAATCGCAAACATGATTTCTCTTCAGTGAGAGACCTGCAGATACAGGAGACTGAAAAGGAGAGGATGAGGGCAGAGGAGAAAGAACAATGCATTCAGAAAAAGAACAATGCAGTCAGAAGGATGGTGCATTTCTACTGACAGCACCATCCTTCTGACTTCCCAGGGTTTCCCACAAAAGTCTAAGATAGTTAACCCCAAAAATGGGGAAGGGGTCTCAGCTGGGGTTTTATGCACATCTGTTTATAATGTCTTGACTGGATGATGTTTTTATATACATCCATCTATATATATATATATATGTATATAAAAACACCATAATAAGGTTTCTCTGTTAACAGGAGTTTTAAGAAAACAGCCTGCAGCTATTTCTGACATCTTAAGGATCTTGCAGAATGAATTTATCTGTACATTCAAAAATCACCCATTTTCAGGGGTGAAGAAAATGGATGTTCTCTAGTCTTGGCAATTACACCTAGTTTGAATGGAATATGGGAATGGAAAAATCAGGAAAAAGCTCTCCAGGTAGATCTTGGTAACTTTCATTTTTAGGATAAAAAACCTTCATCAGAAGGTATATAATCCTGATTTTCTCCATACAGTTTCCAAGGTTTCAAGACATTTTATGCTGACTATAGCTAATTTTTTATTTGTACCTATCAACTCACTTGATGATATTCAAATTTCACTAACAACGATGAGTCTTCCCATCATATCATTTATTATTTGTAACAGAGCATGAGTGAGCTACCTAATGAATAGCAAGATGACTTGGATGCATTTTAATCCCTGTTTTAAAACAGAAAGAATCCTCAATGAGTTTTCCCCTAGAAATTACCACATACAAGTGAAATTTTACAGAGTGAAATATTTGCTTGTGTTTATTCCAGTGTTTGCAAACTTTAATAAATGCAGTTTGCCATCAGAACATGAAATAATAAAATTAAAGACTGGATTATCACTGCTTATAAATGTAGCTCTAATGTGCTATTAATTGCCACATACCATGTAATAAAAATTTAATTTCTAGTGAAATGCTCAAAGCCAGCGGAAACTTTAGCACTGGAAATATTTGAAGCTGCACCTGTACCTCTTGTTTCATCAGTGTTATCTCAGAAAACCCCTTCACACAGCCTCTCTAGATTTTTGCATATCTGGATTTTTGCATGACAGGAGTCATCACTATATTGTTTCCATTTAAAGCTTCTTCTCAAAGGTGGTTCAGCAACTTAATTACTGCAAGTTTATGTATAAATAGTACTATCCAACAGTATTACCTAACAGTATACTGGGAGTAAATATGAATGCTCTTAGCATGAACTTCTGGGAGTAAAGACAATAACTGAACAGTCAAGGGTCACATTTGGAATCTGTGCCACTGAGAATCTGTGCCACAATCCACACAGGATACAGTGAGGTTCAAATTAGAGGAGTAAACTATAATGTGAGATAATTGATGACACAGCCAACCTGCTTCAAAAGTCCAAAGGAGCAATGTTTTTGAATCTACAGGCCACTAAATCGAATAAAATGTAGCTCCTGGGCTAAATGACATCTTTGGTTTTCAGCAATTTTTTGGTCCCTTCACCTTTAAATTTAGACATGTAACAATTTTCTGCTGAGTTCATACCATCAAAATATCCAACATAATTTAAGGTTTGCTGATTATTATGGCACTCTGGCAAACAGCTCCACAGTCTGAAACTCCAGTTGAATGACAGAGGTAAATGCCATCTGTGGTATTTTACATAAATTAGGTAAAATGACTGGATTATTACCAAGTTGCCAGCACCAGAGGAATACAAAAAACACTTTAAAGGAGAACAAGAAGGATTAAGAATGATGCCATACCGTATTGTCAGAGTTGTTGGTAATTTCACTCAATACATAGCCTAAGAAATGATTTATTACACTAACAGAAGGGTTTGTGAAGGTTAATTTTGCATGATGAACAAGTAGGTGTATTTTTTTTTACTCTCGCAAAATAACAGAAGAGTTTCATTGTCTGCCACCGTGCCTTTTGAAGAACAGCTTCCAGATTATCATCGCCAACCTCTATTACGAGCTGCCTCCTCTATCAGATGTGTATCACTTCATGTCACAGTCCTGCTCTCTTCTGTCCATTTTTACTTGTCTGATTTATGCCAAGCATTCTCAGAGGTTCAAAACCACATACTGTGACAGCCACAAAGCTAAAGCAATTCCTCACAAGCAAACAATCCTGTACTGCCTCTTTCTCATTCCTTGTATTGTGTCATTATTGTATTTTTTTTACCTTTGTGTAGCATCTATTTGTTCCACAGGGATTTCTGAGTATTACTGACTCCAAACTGCACTACAGCCTTCCCAAAAATGCAGTTATTGTGTAACGAAAACTAACATAAATTTGAAATTCACTTGCATATCTGGGGTTGCTAACAACTATTAAATTTCCAGCCTATGAGGCTGATACTGCTTGATTACACTATTGGTCATGGTGCTGAGTACTTGAAACTTGAAATTTAATCTAAATTAACTTACTAATGATTTTGGTGGTTTAATTATTCTGTATTTAATCAAAGTGACTACATTATTATCCATCTTAAACATTCAAGATCCTACTAGAGATACGCTAAAGAGACACAGCAGCAACTTGTCAAACACTGTGTTGTAGCCAGGCACCAACAACTCTCACATCGGTCTTAATTCATAAACTTTGGTATGAGCCAGAAGGTTTAACAAGCTTGATTTACTCCATCATTGCCTGTTTCAAACCCCTGCTTGTGAGACAGGCAGTTCTGGTTTCAACAGCTTACATTGTGTTCTGTAAAATACTAAATATTTACTATAACGTGGTGGTTAAGGAAAGACAACAGAGAGCCTTGGGAATTATAGCACAGATTCACTTTAAGGTGGATCATTAAGGATCCATGTCAGGAATGATGCTACTGAAGATCTAAGCTTGTCAAGCAGATCTAAGAAAACAAAAAACACACTTTACACCAGACACAGACAAAGGCTACTGAAATAATTGTGGGGTGAGAAATAATAATAATAAAAAAAAATCTCTGCTGTCAAAGAGACTGGGCGAGTTAGTCCCGACTGCTGTCTCAAGATGCACAAAAGAAAGAGCAAGAGTGATAAAAGGCAAACATCAGAGACTGAGAAAAGCTATTTAAACTAAAGAACAATATTGACATGAGAACAAAAGAGCTGGAAATGAGTCACAAATAAATTTAATCTTGAAATTCCTATTTGCAGCAAGGATCTCAGACAGAGCTCAATAAGTTTACAAAAGGCTCTCCAAACAAAATTATATTGAGACACCTTCTGCAGTCTATTGAATTAAATAACATGAAGATGTATATTTCATGTTATGAGATTAATTTAAAGCAATATGCAGACAAAGCACAATCTAAGTACCCATGAGCAGAAATCATCTCCTTCAAACACAGCTGAAATGTTTAACAAAAACAGTTCATAATTAGCAAATGGTGAGTGCATTGCTGATTAATACCTTCATTAGGAACAGATGTTCACAAACTTACTCGTTGATCCAGCAAAAATACATACAGAATTATAGTTATAGGAAAACAGGAGAGGTCATTTTGAGTCTAACAGACAAAAGTTCAGGTTGTTCACTCCAACTGATAGCTGCTCACTGACCTTATTTCCATCCCAGTCTCAGACCTGAGATTGCATTTCTCACTCATTTTTCTTATCTGTGGTTCACAACTGCTTTTTTGGCTATTTGGTTAGTAAGATAAACTTGGATGTTTTCTTCCTGGAAGTGAAGCATGTATGGGAAAAGAGAGGTGATGGAGTTGTTGGGAGTTCAGCACCATGCAGGAGCTCAGTGGGCAGGACAGTGTGGACACCCATGCCTGTGGGGTCAGCTCCTGTTTTGGAGGATTTATACCTAGGCCTGAGATGCCTTAAGCTTTAGCATTCATACTTTAAGGTTCTGTGCTGCCTAGTAGTTCTGAGCCTCATATTAAGTGCTAGTCAGCTCTCTTCACAGAGTAGGTAGACAAAACAAATCCTTTTCCTGCTGTAGACCAAGGACAATGAGTACAACTTTCAGGCCCAAAAGCACAAACAACGGTGGACCAAAGAGAGAAAACAAAAGGATGAGACCTCACAACCTGAAGCTGTAATTGGACAATTAATCCCCAACATGCAAATGGACCAAAACTTATAAAAATGTAAGACCTCATGACCAGTGAGCCATTTTGTGACCATTCTCAGTCCACCCTGGGTGTAGCCCTGGTCAGGCTCCTGTCCTGCCCAAGGTGGATCCTGGAGGCCTTTCAATAAATGCCTACTTTATACTCTGTCCAGTCTCTGTTTCAGGTCAGCATTCCCAAGGCATCACCTCAATTACTGGGCGCAATGAAGGAGCTATAAATATAGCTCATTTCAGAGAAAGGGTCCAAGTGGCCCAATGCAGAGGTGCAAAGCTGTGTTTTACTCAGCCTGAGCTCTGAGTAAGGCCAAGCCCCAGCCCTGCCAGGTCTGGGCTGCAATTGCACCCCAGCAGGCCTCCAGCTGAAGTCTGCAGCTTGTGAGCAGTGTCCAAGCAGCTCTGAGGCTTCATGTCCTGCTAAAACAAATTTACTAAATGCTCCCACAGCTGGGAGCACTGATGGAAGGCTTCCCACCAAAGCCATCCGAGGCTGGTGGCAACTGCTTCTGCTCTGAAGTTTCTGATTTATGATCTCCAACACTTTTAATACCTGGGTTTTTCCTTTGACTTGAACAACTCAACCCCATCTTTCACTCAGAAAACTGACAGTTGACTCTTTATCAAAGCACAGAAATGTAATTATCCTTTGACACTTCTTTTAATTATTGAGAATTGCTCCTGCTGCCTTTTTTCTTTCCTGAAGTTTTCACGAGGCAAGCAATTACTTCTCTGCGTAATTCCAAATACTGCCGAGACATTTTCCCTTTTCCATATCCTACTAACATTTTTAATTGACTCTTCCTTATTTCATCTCATGTGTCTGGCCTTGATATAGAAATTCTGTAACAGCTCTGTACGTGTCTAGTATTATTGAGCCACAACTTCATATGATACTATGAAAAATGTAATGAGTAATAAAATCAACTTGAGTATCATTTGACAAAAGCCCTTTTGTACAAAACCATCCTACAGAATGCATTTGCTCAGCTTCCCTTTTATATTTTGAAATGGAAAAATGTCTCTTCTCTTTCTGTAACTTCTTCTAATGTATCCACAGGTAATGAGAAATATTACTAAAGTGATCCTGAATTTCTGCATAGTAAGGAAAAAGACATTAAATAAAAAGTCCAAGTTCCCTCCTGAGTATACATTATGAATAAATACACAGAATAACAGCTCAGAAAAGATTTTCTGTTTCCCTGGCTTCTTTTGTAAAATCAAATCAATTATTGATTCAAAACAACCAAGTGAAATTAAGTTTTATTATTTTAATTAAATTTATTAAGAGTCTTAATTCAAAGGTCAGGGATTGAAAATAAAAAACAAAAGTAATATCTAGTTCCGATACTGTTTTACTGAAGGGACAATGGGGAGATGCAATAGGCTAAGAAAATTCACCAAATGGAGGGGAAAAAAAATCTCATTTGCTAAAAAATAGACAGCTAGACATCAAATTTGAGAGAGACTGCAAAGGAGAAAATGAGAGGACATGAAAGAAAGCACTTCAGTCAAAGCATATGTTTCTTCATACAAATCTGTCTGCTCTGGTCTCTGTTTGTACTGCTGAGGGTTTGACAGTTGGAAGTCATTAATTTCAGAATTACAAGGCTTATTGAGCTGGATTTATGGTCTTTGCAGTTGTTAATTCACTTCTGCTTCCTTGATGAAGTAAAGGACTACTTCAGAATGAACAATGAAAATGAAGCCGACTTCCCTCAAAACATTTGGAGAACTGCTGATGGAAGGTTGTTCTGGCCTTAACCAATGAGCCAAAATACACAAGTGGGGGAAGAACTCATGGAAATACTTGGAAAATTTTGGAAAATTTTGTTTCTAGTATAATAAAATAAAAGGGAAATGTTCAATTTATCTTGATTAAGTACAAACTTCAAACTACAGCAGAAGTACATGAGCACTTCTACTGAGAAGACATCATGGTCAAGTCAAATGACAAATTTTCTTGGTGAAAAGAGGGGCCTGATCCCAAGCACAGCATTGCAAGTGAGGCAACTGCTTTCATTTACAGCATTCCTGGCTTTCAGTTCCAAGCATGTGCACTGTTCTTTTCAAGTGAAATAAAACAGAAGCTGGGAAGTGTCAGCAGCCGGAGAAGGAAAGCTCAGTGTGAGCCTTGGGACTGAGGCCTCCCCTCCTCTTTATTGCCCCAAATCAATCTCATGTAAAACCACATCAGACTGTTCAGAGAAGTCCCCCGCTACAATTAGCATATTTTCTATTTCTCATTCTCTACACACTTAACTGTACAATTCATTTAATTGTTGGGCAATTAAAATCTTGCCTGATCAAAGCATTTTTCTTGCTTCTCTTGTTAATACACACACCTTCTGATCTAATTTCTTTTTTTTAAAAGTTGTCCACAAGCTGAAGGATTTTTTTTTTCTAAATTTTTATTCAAATGATATTTTCTGTGTTCATCAAAGTAATAGAAATCTATTTCCCTGCAAATTCACTGATAGTTTTTCACCAACTACCTTACAAGACAGCTTTTTTGTCTTTTCAATCTTCTTCCTTATAATTATCTTCACACAGTTCTTTTTGAACATGTAACCCATTGTCGTAATTATTACAGTAGCTTTTCATTTTTTTTAAATTTGGATGTTCATTTAATCTATTATCCAATTTACTTCTAACAATACCAAGAAAATGAAGTACCTTGCATAACTGCATGACAATTTATCATCATTATGGTGTTTCTCAACCACTTGTTATGGCTTAGCTGAAATATCGTAAGGAATACTCCTATAAAGAAGTAAATAAGGCATGGCTGCTTTTTTTTTTTCCATTTAAAAATATAATGGTTTTGTAAATTAAGTATTGAACATAGCCATTTACTCAACACAAAAAAAAGGCATAAGGGACATGTGCCTGATCAAGCTTGAATGAGTTAATTTTCCATCCTCCACAATGTCCTGTTTCTTTTTCTCTTTTCTGTATCTGATTAAACACCATTTTTTGGTACTTTTCTCCCCACCAGTATTTCCACTGTAAGGTTATTCTAAAACCCTTAACATTGTGCTGAAAACCACCTATGCTCCTATGCCAAAAGTTGCCCTACTTCAGCAGTTTTTCTGCTCTC
The DNA here is from genome assembly GCA_013397195.1 of Hylia prasina. Classification (NCBI taxonomy): domain Eukaryota; kingdom Metazoa; phylum Chordata; class Aves; order Passeriformes; family Sylviidae; genus Hylia; species Hylia prasina. Next base: position 727,316 of record VYXD01012675.1, read on the forward strand.
CTGGTCCTCTTATTCCTGGAGAACAGTCAACTTTTGATTTTGCTAATTAAAAAAATGCATCTCAGAGATACTGCTACTCAAAGCAAGCAGACTGTAGATCTTCTAAGTAGTAAACACAAAACTCACTCACCAGATTTTCTCAATTTTGGAGAATTGATCAAATTTTATTCAGTAAATCTTTATAGTATAAACCTGCTAATAGCCTTCATTCCTAGATCACCTCTGAAACTACATTTTCCTGTTCTGATTTGATTTGAGCTCTTCTGGTAAGAAGTTTCATTAAGAGTTTGAACAAATGTCACATACACCTTTCCTCACAGCTGAATTACTCTGGTAGCTCAGAGTAACACCTAATTAAATAATTCCCAACCACTTCACACAGCTGAACTTGTAGCAGATTTCTGTGTTACTTGTCTCAGAACAGATAAACACTTTTTTTTGGATTACATTTTACCCATTTCATTTATGGCACTTGGTTTTTGAGATTATTGAAATATTGTAGAAATACAGAGGGAGACTTTTGACCAAGACTTGCAGTGACAGGACGAGGGGAAAGTGTTTTAAACTGAAGATGGCAGGTTTAGATTGGACTTAAGGAAGCAATTCTTTACAATGAGCATGGTGAGACACAGGATCAGGCTGCCCAGAATATCTGTGGATGATCCTAGATGAGTACTTAGACTTCTCCATTAGTATTTATTACCCCATTTTTCTTCCCAGTCTGCTCATTGCTTCATTAGAAGTGCTGGACCTGAAGCTTCAGCTGCCAGTTCCTTCAGAAACCTGATATGAAGTAACCAGTGGCACTCACCCAACCTCTCTCAGCCCATTCCATAAGAGGTTTTGTTGATTTATTTTCACTTCAGGGTGCTCTCTTTATTCTTAGCATCTTTCCTCTGAAATCACTACTGATGTGGTTGTATCTGAAACCTTTTCTGTACAAGTTTTTTCTTTTTAATTTTGAGTAACCAAGGCTTGGGTAGGAATTAGAAACAATAGCTGCTTGAAAACACATCACACAATAGAGTGTTTTGACATGAGAGACCATTATTCCTGTGCCAGATGCCCCAGTTCCATCAAGTTAGTCCATTTTTTCTGAGTACTACCCCAGTCCCTCAACACTTTCCAGGAACTAAAGCATGTTGATTGCTTGACAATGCCAAAATATCCTCCAAAACAGCCTGCACACAAGCTGCTAAGATATGAAAGTGTTCCCACCTCTCTTGGATCTTAAAAATAAAAATGAAAAACCTGAAGATTTTTCTAAATGGATGAGAAAGGTCGGTTACCTTGCAAAATCCATTTGTCACCAGATTGTTTCTCAGTTTTGGTTGTCCTGTGAATCAGACTGTGAATTTCTACCTTACAGACATTCTTCTTGAGATTTCCTGGCCAATGCTCTTGGTTTCATCTTTTTAATGATGACAATGTGGCCAGACTACCACAACACTAAAATAGAAATAATTGCAGAATATTTTAGTTTGGTGAATGAACACAGTAACATTCACCGTTTTTCCCAAGGGCGGGCCCTTATATGCCCTGCTGAACTCTTTGTATCTGGAAGCCTGTATCCATATAATACAAATTATCCCATCTAGGGCCTAGGAGGGGTTTGTTTACTAAAAGAGAAAGTAAAACTATTTCCTTACAGTTCCCCATTAAGTTCAGTCTTTGAAGAAACATCCAGCACAGCCTTGGAATTTCAAATATGGGGGAGCAGCAAGCAACATTGTAGGACTGCCCTGGCTAAAACTAAACTCTGAATAATGTCCCCGTGTGCAGACATCTGGCTCAGTTTAACTAAGCCCATGGGAACAAGATTGTCCAGGGGACATCCAAAACACAGCTTAAAGGTGCATCATTTACTCACTGACAGACATCACAAAATATTTTCCTGTGTATTCAGGATGCAGTGACCTCACACGGCTGAAATCCCTTAGAGCTAATCACATGAGTTATGGAAAGAAAGATTTAATTATTGTCTAAGGTCAGACTGGAAACTACAAAATAAAATTGGTGTGTTGCTTCAGTAATTAATGTTAATATGCACAAAACATAAAGCTGTGAAAGCTGATTATGATTTGGTGCTCTCTAAAACATACAGTTAATTATTTAAGATAATTTATTTTTCAAGTAATGCTTCCATAAGATGCTTTGTGAAACTTAACCAGACTGAACTTCCAAACAAGCTGTCATGAACCATATGTTCATAAAACACTTCAAAAGACTTTTAAATCAACATCTTCTATTGATTCCAACTACCTCTGAGGGACAATTTAACACCACCTTCACTTCTGAGTTTTTTAGCTTTCTCTGAGTACAATATTCCTATACGCTGCAGGTAAGCACAGAATTTATTGTGGGCCCACAGCAAGGGTGTAGCATTTTCTACCAATAAGTAAATGATCAAGACTTTGTCTACTGCCCATCCCTTTTCTTATTTATGACCTGAGCATCAACCAGCAGCAGTGATTTTAGTTCTCCTTTAATCACATATTAGGAAATAAAATGCACTGCATTGTGAAAAGGCATCCAAGTACACTTAAACATTAAAACTGTACTGAATTCACATTTTTTTATGAAGAAGGGAAACATTAATGAAATGAGTGAATGAAATAAGAGTGAATGAAAGCAAAAAGCTATTTCTGGACTTTTTCTGTGGTGAAGCTTGACAAATGCATGTTTCTTGGAACACTACTGTTAGTAATATTAGAATTCATGTATAATCATTGATTTCCAGTTATTCAGTTAGTTGCTATGGAGAAAGAAAAGCATTTGCTTGATATATTAAAACCTCTAGTGCTTTTCAGTGTCTACAGTTCTAAATTCTTAAACCAATTTTCTCTAATAAATCTTCCCTCTTATACACCCAAGGGTCATCAGGAAAAGATTTCTATACCTGGCGCTTGCAGGCAGTGAAGCAAGTTATGTTTATTTTGCTTTATGTAGGAGAATTCAAAATAAATTTCTATTGTGAAAATTCTTACAGCATTCAAAATGTCAGGAATCTCTTGTTTCAGAGGAATTTCTCACTGAATGCAGGAATATCCCAAGCCCAGCCTGCTCCAGGGTCAATCAGGAGCCTATTTTAAACTCCGTCTTCTTCAAGTTCAATATAATCTTGTGCACACATCTGTACCTAAGATAATTTTGCTATGGAAAGCAGAAGAGCACCATCAAAACTGGTAAGTGTTCAGTCCCAGGCTTTTGCTTGCTTGCAAAGTCAGTGACATAAATCAAATAAAGATTGAAAAAATCCTGCACAGGCAGCAACCACAGTAACTCCATCAGATCATTTCCAACCCCAGCCACGGAGCTTGCATGGCACACACCTTTGAGGAGGTTTGGTTCTCCTCATTAAACTTTGCAGGCTCTGTTTCCTTGATTTGATAATATTAATGTATTCACCTTAAAACCACATCTACGCCTACCTTTGGTTTGTTGCCCAGCCATAAAAAGAAAATATGTCATAAATTTTAGAAAAGATTGAGCCTGGTGGTGTTGAGCAAGATGATGCTTTTCAATTATGTGTGATTTACTCACCTGCCTAACAGACAACTTCATTCTACAGAGATGTCCTAAATCTTAAAATCAATTTTAACAATGCATTAAGAACTCTCACTGCAGACTTTGAAGTATTTTCTTTTTTATGATTCCTCATGTCTTAAAGACTTTTCCCTTCCCCAATCATTTAATTATATGAAATAAAAACAAACTATTCACTACAGATCACTTTTTTCCCTTCTCTATGACAAATTTCAAAGATAACTTCTTACCCTCAGACCAAAATTTCAATGTCACCAACTTTTGATTCTACTCTTTGCCTTGTATTTAATGAAAAAAGGACAGGATTGTCAAATTTACATGAAAAATTATTTCAATATGGTTTCATAATTCTAGAGATGTAATATTAACTCTTATATGAATTAAATATGCCAATTCTAAAAGGAACATTGGAGTACAGCTTCTACAAATTTGAATAAGAGCCAGTCATTTTTTTAATCAAAACCATGTTAAATATTCATTCATGTTTCACTGTGAGCGCTTATAATAAAGTAAACCCTTCAATGTGACCATCAATATAGCAAAATCCTTGCATAATCATAGAATCAATTTTATTGCATAAAACTAAGCCAAATTTTTAGCCAGTTTATGCAAAGGCTATGTCACAATGATGGCCAGTAGTAAAGAGTTTATATTAAAACACAAGTTATTGTTAACATACAGAAAAAAAAAATTCAAAAGCCACGTTGTAAATACAAACAGTGTAATGGTTAAAAGAAAAAACAATCCAGCTGATACTACAATGTCTCTGTATTTTAAACTGTTATCATGTTTCATGCCTGTAAGAATTGAATAGGAAATCTATTCTGGCACTGAGAGAGAATTTAAGTCCAAAGACAGTGGGTCACATTGTCCAAGTGTATGTACAAGGCACACACATCCCCTGGCCATCCAAACATTGCAACAGCTCCGTATTACTCCCACCTACCAAACAATAATAACAATCTCTTAATTCCTCCTCCATCCCACACAGTATTAAAGAAAAAATCATCCTGTATTGCCACGGTACAGAGTCTGGAGGGACTGCAGGAGCTGCAGGTAGGGTTACCTGGCTACAACCCCACCAAAGATTTAACTGCTGAATATTCAAATGTATGGTAAAATGTCTCCATTGTCTTCAATTTTCAATTTTTGCCTTTGTTTTCAAGCAAAATCAGGCATTTAACCAAAATGCCTGATTTTTTTCAATAATCTCTGCAGTAAGCTACAGCTTCCACATGGACATACTTAGTGTGTTATACAAAATAGATAATATTCATTAGCAATTTAAGACTGAGAAAAATTAAACAAAAAAAGCTAAGTAAACTTCTGCAAAACTGAACTTTCCACTAGCGAATATCATATATAAGTAGTGGCAAACCAAACATTTAATATACCATAGGTTCTCCCTTTCCCTGCTTTGCTCAGTGTAGAAAATTAAAATGTACAACACCATCAGTCAACAGACTGTGCTTCTAAAGATTTTGCAGCTATGAAGCAGAGAATACCACAGAGTTTTGGCTGAAAACTCAAATAACTGGGATTCTTTAACTGAATTAATCAACAACCTGAGAAATAACAAACTCCACAGGAGATTTTATTGTAAATCAGTGCTATGTTCGTGTTTTTCAACCAGTGCATCAAAGATCACTATTCAGGCGGGAATGCCAGGAGCAGTTCTGTGATTCAAGGAGCCTCTTTTACTAAGAAAACAGTGGAATTTGGCATAAAGAGACTTAAAAGAAATAAAGCAAGGGTACAGGAAAAGAAGAGAAAAACACGTTTTTCATCCTGCATCCTATGCAGAAGGGCCAAAGGAAGATTTTCCACCACAGAGCCCAGGTTACAAACCTGCTGATGATCAAAGCCACTCTGCAGAGCTAAGAAGTGACCAGCCTGAGCTCACAACACACACCTGACACAAACCACTCATTTTACTGGTGAGGCCCAGGTCAGTCATGGTCAATCATTCAAAAAAAATGCTGCCAAATCTTGGAATCCCCTGGAGAACTGAAGCCAGGTAAGTTTGATTTCAGAGGTAGCTGATTATGGCTAAAGTTGGACATACTTACAACAAACTACTATAAACTATTTTTAATCTTCTCATCTATGAACAAAGAGCTTACAGGTTTTAATATTTGAGTTGAGGGTGGTCAACATGCTTGAAAAAACCCAAACACTTAAAAGAGTACACAAATAATGGACTTTGGGGTCATTTCAGTTGTAATAATTAACACAGGCAATAGTGACGGATCATTGTTCCTTAAAGTTGCTCCCCATTAGGTCATCAAAGTATTAAAATTTGGAGCATAGAGTTAAATTTGCTGCAAGAGCAAAAGCTTTGGCAACAATTTGCTGTTGACCAGGGGACTTTATCTGAAACTTGCAACTCACATACAAACATCCTCCCATGTTGGGGATAAAACATCCTCCCATGTTCCAAAGCCTCTGAACAAGCCTTGTTGAGAACCTCAGACAGAAGTTGCAATATTTCGACTCTTTAACTAAATTAATTCAATTTTTCATTGTGGGAACATCATTCTAAATGGAAAATTAAGACAAGCAATTCTTCCCTGCTACCCAGAGTAAAAATATTTTCTGCACCTCAAAAGTTAGCAATGCAGTTGTCTGGACCATAGTAAGAACTATATCACAAGGACATTACCATTCATATGAAAAAAAAAAATAGAGAAATTACTTTAAAACACAAACTGTAAGAAAAAGGGGAAATTTAAGTAGCAGCCACCTCTCATACAAAACAACTAGGACTGAAAATTACAGGAAAAAGTGCACAGTCAGGTTTCATATTTACTATCAACAAACAGTGGTACTTAAAATAAAACAGGTATCAATTCTACATTTATCTTCAGCTAAGTAAAACAGCTAAAGGAAAATAAAATTCCTATCAAATTCTCCGCTATCACAGATTGTCATTAAATGAAAACATCATTCTCATGCTGCTGAAAGTTATGAGCCAGTAGATTCTCTAAAAAAGATCATCAATCGATTTTGACACCACTCACCCCACTGGAGAGGAGCCAACTGTAGATGCTCCAGGACCAGCTGATTGAGAACCCCTTCCACACTTGCTTCCCCTTCACGCTTCAAGGAAGGGTAAATTGGAATTAAGGAAAATTTTACTTCAGAGAGGAAAAGGACATGTGATATGCACAGCTTTTATTATTGCAAATCAAAACTGCAATCTACAGATTCATTAAAGGTTAATGCGATATATGGTTTATTAACCCATAAATTGACCAACAGTAAAAGTACAGCAGCAGATATCTTCTGAAAATAAAAATTTAATTCCATTGAGGAACGCTAAAGCAAAGGTAAAATATACTTGAACCATAATAAAACACGAGGGTAGAAAAGTCTGGGAGCCAGAAAAATGCAAAACCTTTAAGTATGTGGTGCAGGATGAGAATCCAAAACGATGAATTAGGGACAATCTGAAAACAAAGAGGTAAAAGTTTGATAGGGCAATAGAAAACAGAACAAAATTTAACAGGGCAACAGAAAACAGAACAAATGTCTGCTAGGAGCACCCTGATTGCTGATTTGGTGCCACTTCCATGGGGTACAGGGATGTTGGACAGTGACAGTGTCATTACCAAGGGCAAACATCAGATCAGAACCACAGGCACAGAACCTGCAAGCTTCCCTTTCTACCCTGCATGAGCTCAGAAACAGGCCCAGATTGAAAACAGAAAAAATTAGGAAATTTTCCTTACCCTGAGGACAGCAGAGCACTGAAATAAACTGTTGTGGACAGAAGAACCTCTTTTAAAAGGGCTTCAAAACAGGTTACACAAGTGCTAAAATAAAAGCATAGGCAATACCCAATGGCATACAAAGACAGTATTATCCATTTAAACAAATTAATAATAATTTCATGTGAAGAGTCAATCAAGATGACATTTATTTGTAATAGGAAGACCACTAAATTTCTTTTTTCTAATTCCCTGACAGGAATTAAGGAATAAGCTCCTAGTGAGATTCATCAAGATTTCAACCAACTATTCCAAAAGTACTGGAACCCCGGTCCTCAAAAATCTATCAAAAAATAAAAGAATACCTGAGCTTTTATCAGCAGCTTCTAAATGTCATCACTCCCTTTCCTGTAAACTCTGGAAAGGGACACACATCATCTGACTGCTGAAATATATATTCACCTGTGTCAGTTAAAAGAAAATTAACAAGCACTGCAGATAACTAATTTCTACCACAGGACATAATCTTGCAGGGTCTCCAGGAGATTTAAAGAAAAGTCTTGAAATCTCAGAACAAAAGCAAATCTAACAGTGATTGAGACTCAAGAGCTCAGAGATGATAGAAGAAGAAAATCAATACCGAGTACAGGATTCTTGCTATTATTTTTTAAAATATTCTCATTATGCCCTGAAAAATGTCAAAAATAGCACTTTTTTTTCTCCTAAAGAGACCACAAATAAAGAATTCACATACCCCAAAGAGTCTGAAAGCTGGAAATACCATTAAAGAAAAGCATCTATTTGGAAAACTGAAGGCAGCAGAATATCACCTCAGAAGAGTGCTGCTGCTGAAAAATAAGACTCAGAACATCAGCACAACTCAATAATTTCTATAAAACATACTAGAGGGTAGAGAATAATTTGAATTTACTTCACAGAAACAGCAGATAAATAATTCTGTTATCACATCTTTAATCTAAGGACTACAAGTGAGGGAAAACACTAATAAAAAGGCAGTATTTAAAAGATGCTTTAAAACAGAGTGGCTGGCATTAACTGTAACATTAAACTAACTTTACCGTAATTTACTTACAACAGACTCACAGTGGTGCCTGGAATATTACAAATTTTTACTGTTTAGAGCTTCATGGAAAGCTTAATGTCTCAAATAACACTATAAAATTACTATAAAACAGGTGATTCTCCATTCTTTATCACTGGTAAATGCTACCAAAGCAGATCCATGTATTCACATGCAGAATATTGCCCCTGGAACATAAAACCACGGGAGGCAATGAGGCAAATCTGGGGTGCTGTGTCCACTCAGGACTCCTCAGGACAGAAGAGACCTGGAGCTCCTGGAGCAGGGCCAGTGGAGGACAACAAAATATGATAAAAGGACTGGAGCATCTCTTTTGAACGGAAAGGCTGAGGGAGCTGGGGATCTTCAGCCTTAAAGAGAGAGTGAGAGGGGACCTCATCCCTGTCAGTGTCTGCAGGGAGGGCTGAGAGCAGGGACCAGGCTCTGCTTGGTGTGCCCAGCAGTGGGACAGGAGGAACGGGCAGGAACTGACGCCCAGGAAGTTCAACACGAACAGGAGGAAAAATTTCTTTCCTGTGAAGTGACCAGATTGTCCAGAGAAGGTGTGAAGTCTCCCTTCCCTGGAGATATTTCAGCACTGTCTGGACACAATCTTGTGCCTGTGCTCTGGGATGGCCCTGCTGGAGCAGGGAGGTGGCACCTGGTGACCCCACTATGGTCCCTTCCAGTCTGAACCATTCTGTGATACTATTTTTCTGTGGTTTTTTGGTCACACATTTCAGAAAAAAAAGTTAGAAATGAAACTGAATGGCTCTTTGCAAAAGCTAAAACATGTTAAAAAAAAAAAAAAAAAACCAAAACAAAAAAAACCCACCAACCAAGAAAAAGTCCAAACAAAAAAAACCAACCAAACAAAAAAGGGATGGCAACAAAACAACAACAAAAAAACCCCACAAAACCAACAAACAACAAAAAAGAAACTCACCAGAAAAAAAAAACAAACTGATTAACAGAGAAAATTATGTAATATCCCAAAAGCAGTTTAAGCTTTCACAGCTCAAATTTTCACATAAATAAATTTCCTTATTCCAAGCACCAAGCTCATTTTTAGCACACTGTGTATTGTCATCTTGTGGCAAAATAAATTCTATAGACAAGAAATAGCTCAGTGAGTGTTCTTGTACATTAATCTAAAGGTTCAGGGTCTTATTTGTTTATGCACCAAACAAATTGATGGTATTAGTTTATCTTAGATCCATGGCCATAGATTGTAGAACTGATGAGAAATTTCAACTTTCACAATTCTATGTGAAAGAAAAATGTAGCATTTAAATGGTTAGGCCATGCACAGTTCATTTGACTCATGCATTCAGGAAATAAATTTCATTTGTCTAATGAGATCATTGAATGAAGGAGGAGAAGGGAGTCTGATGGCAAAGGAGGGAAAGGCAAGGTTGAGATTCAACTGAAGAAGTGGACTTGTTAAAACATACAGGAATAAACACCTAAAGGAGTTACGTGTTCACATGGACTTACAGAGGGATTGTGGTCATGGAATTCCATAACACTGATCTTTGTCTCTGACTATATTATCAGACATAAAATTGTTTATTATAGGACGGATACAAAACTGAACATCGCAACAAACTCATTACCTTGGAGATGAAAAGCGACCAAAATATGCAATAAGGAAATATAAAAGGAACAAGAGAGAAAAGCTTAACTCCAGAGTTCGCCTAAGAGAAAGCCTTTAGAAGTCAGTGAAAGCAAAGGAGTTGAACAGGGGTTGCCAAGAAACCCTTTTATTCTTAGCTCAAAGTCAAAGCTGATAAAAGACACAAGTGTAAGATCCAGGATTTAAAATTCATTGAAAAAGACTGCCCAGATAAACATGACTACAGACTGCCAAGGTTAAGTTTGACCTTGCAGAATCCATCTACTTAACCAAATCTCCACACATTTTGCTGAGGTCTCACTGCCATCACAAACCTGCTCTTCTGTAAGAGCCACATTGCTGATCTAGGCCTCATTTCCTAAAGTTAAATCTTTGTTATTAACAACACAGGCATCAGCCAGGATTCAAACAGCTGACTTCCAGCACTACAGTTCATATGTAACAGTTCGAGATATTTTCATCTGCACAATCAAATCAGCCCCAGTGGGGGCCTCAGAGGTAACAAACACACAATTGCCAGATGATGTTTGGAAAAAAAAAAAAACAACCCAACCCAGAAACCTAAAAACCTAATTTTTCACAGTTGACACCCTTATTTCACATTTCTGCAGCAACAGATTGAATATGATATAAACTGTTTCATACCAAAAACCTAAATGACAGTCAAATGAACCAGTTATTCCCCCAGGGAAAACTTCGGTCTTTTACATTCTCTGGATTCCCTCATGTGGAGCTGGGTATTCACAATTAGAACACAGTCTGTTACCTAAAACCTACTGCTTAAAAAGACAATAGATTTTTAAAAAATGGCTTCTATCTGGAAGTTACTCATGTGTTTTCTCCCTACAGCATTCCACACCTTGCAAACTAAAATAAATTATCTTCAATACATATGTCTTTTGCAAATAAATGCAGGTGGGAGAATGCAAATAATCATAAAAAATAGCAAATGTTCATAAATAAAGATCATACTAATTAAAAATAAATCTGCATGAATCGCACATTTTATTTACCGCAGTTGCCTTATTCATATTTTAAACTTTCTGCTTGATCATTATTGTGATATTTTAATATTAAAACTAATTATAGGCAGTTATTTAGGGTCTTAAATAATAGCTATTTTTGCAACCAAAAATACTCTAAGAAACAGCATAGAAATTTAAAGAAACCTTTAGTGATGTACAGAAGTTCCACAAGATGTAATATTCTCATAACTGATGATTCATATTTATGATCAAGATAAAGTCATCAAAAGTGGAATAGACATAGAAAAGTGAATTTCAATAACAGTTATCAGTGATTTGCTGTCAAGCAAATGAGATGACTCAAGGTTGTGTCTGATAGATAATAATTTCAAAATCCTGATTGGCTGCTTCGATGATGAAATACAAAAACACTCATAATTTTAATGTATTTGGAAAATATCTCAGTGTTCACAAACCTAACAAATGAGTGCAACTTATGAAAATCACTGGGATGAAGTGATGGAAAGTTCTAAGTACCACCCTGGAAGAAATCATCACATCTATAAATGAAAGTTGGGAATAATAATTCAGTCAGTTGTGCTGGACCACATGAAAAAAAAAAAATCCATCAGACAACAGAATTAAAGAATAGTTCTCAGAGAAAACTCATCTCTGAAACCTGAAAGGTACAATTTTATTCTGTGAGAAATCTCACCTGCAGTATTGCCTCCAGCTTTGGATCCCACATATTGAGAAAAATAGAACTGTAGTGCAGAACAAAATCAGCAATATGACTGAAAGAAAATGTGCTTTGAAAGAAATTCTGGCAATTAGGTTTAAATATGGGAAACAAAAAACATAGCATGGGGTACAAAATACAATTCAAAAAATGTAAGAAAACATTGCAAATAGGACAGACATCCTATACATCACAGATATTAAGGCTGAAGTAAGAAAAAAAAAAGTCTAACTATTAGAAAAGCAAAAAATGGAACATGATCTTTAAGGTGTCACTGGGAGTCTGTCTCACTTTTTTAAGGCTGTTAGGGCCAACTTTAGAATATTTTCAAGAAAATGACCCCAAAATGTTATAGTCTCATTTCACTGAAATAGCAATTTCTTCACAGTACATTAGAAAATTTCTCTGGCTGCAATCAAACCTGGGGATAGCAGAAGATGGAAGAAGGAGAGAGTTTAGTTTTCAGAAGTCATTCTCTAACCCAGCCCTCTGCCCAGCTGCACAAATCTCAGAATAATTTATATTGAAAGGCAATTCCAGAGTCACTGTCCAGCCCTGTGCTCAAAGCATGGAAAATACTGAAATTGCACCAGGCTGTCCAAGGCATTGTCCAGAATTTTTTAACATCTTCAAAGACAGCAATTTTACATCACTTTTGGACAACCTGTTCCAGTATCTGAGCACCCTCATTGTGAAAAGGAATTTTCCTAGTACCTAACTGGAATTTAGCAGTCTCCTCATGACACACCTTGCTTGAAGGGTCAGATGAACTTTGTTGACTTCTGTAACTCTGAGGCTTTGAGGAGGCTGCTCCTGAAGGCCCAGCAACTCCACTGGGACCAGGGCCAGTATCCTTTCCAATCCTGCCTTCCCCAAAGCCTCTCTCAAGTCCAGAGTCATTATCCTGCCACGTGCCCTCCTCACTTCCCTCAGGATATTGAGCTCCATCGTCTCAGGACAACTGCACCCAGGGCTGGCACCAAACTTCAGACCCTCCAGCTGGATCATTTGTTCAGGGAGCAGATCCCACACAGCAAGTCAAACCATCCAACACCTGTACATAAAATTGTCCTTAAAGTATTTCAGAAATAACTGGATTACACTAAACTTGCAGTCCTTAAGGAAAAGTTCATCCAGCTTTGCTTCTTGTTTGGGTGGTCTGTAACAAAAGCACAGCACCTCACTCTGTTGGACAACTTTGTCCTTGGTCAAGAAGCTTTCAATTGTCTCATTCCTCCTTTCCTCATAATTCCCTATGCACACTCTAATTTCTCCTCCACATGCTTTTTCAAGTCCTGGTGTTGTAAGCATCTGTCATGGGCCTTGGATCACACCTCAGGCCATCACTTTCCCATGTCATGCACACAGTCAGGACAGAAAAGTTATCTGGGGAGTTCTAAGTAGTTCAGACATGATGGATAACAAAGGGATCACTTGGCATTTGCACTCAAGAGACTTGCAAAAATGCCTCCTCTAGTAGGAAGTATCAGTAATTTTACCCCTTTGTAATTTTGCAAACACTCTTCCTCTCTTGGCTGCACTGAGGCTGACTCCTGAAGCAAAACAAGGCTCATGCAGCTGAACTATCCATCCATTTCTCTGCCTTTCTGTCCACCAATATAAACTCTCCTGACCTGTGTCCAATTAATCTGATGGGAGAAAAATATCTCAGAAACTAAGATTCTTAACTTAGCAGAACGGAGAGGAAAATATTTTTTTTAATTGACTGGTTCATATCTAAATATTGCTGGAAGAAATGAAAGGTTGAAGCCAGAGAGGTTCAGGTTGGACATCAGGAAGAATTTCTCTATGGGGAGGTTGTCAAGCATTGGAAGGGACTGCCCAGAGAGGTGGTGGAGTCACCATCCCTGGAGTTGTTCAAGGAAGGACTCAGTGTAGCACTCAGTGCTGTGCTTTAGTTGGTGGTATTTGGTCGAAGTTTGGACTTGATGATTTTGCAGGTGTTTTGAGGTCTTTTCCAACATTAATGGTTCTACAATGCTATGAAAAAGACTAACTCTAGTTGGGACATGACACCTGGAAAAGAATGTACACATTTCTTCAACGATTTTTAAGCACATGTGAAACTTGTTGCCTTTCATTAATTAGATGAGTTTTAGTTCCTGGAACAGAGAACAATCATAACAACTATTAAAAACACAGAAACTAATGGGTTGTACTGAATTTAACATGCAGAATTCACACACTATTCTACTGGTTTCTAAGGTACTGACTTTCAAGTCAGCCACAATGGTTCTGGAATCAAAACTGGGGTTAAGTCCAGAACACAGAATGGATATAAACAGTGTTGCCCAGCAACTGGAATGAGTAAGGATGAATTTTTACACCTTGACAAAATGATTACAACTATGCACTCAATTCCAGTCTAAGAATTCATCTGTGCTATCACAGAATATTTATATCTTTCCATAACACAGACATTTTCTAAGTGAGTTCTGGTTAAATATTGACATTTTCGCATAAAAGGAGCTCTCTCTGAAATGTTGCTTGGGGAATCTGGACTGAACCAGGCAATAGGAATCTCATTTATGACTCAAGCCTTTGACAAATCCTGATCTGATTTAATCATTACAGGATGGTTAAGGTTGGAAGGGACCACTGGAGGTCATCTTGTCCACCCCTGTTCAAGCAGGGTCCCCAGAGCACAGGATTGTGTCCAGGACAGCTCTTGAATATCTCCAGGGAAGGAGACTCCACAGCCTCTCTGGGCAACCTGTGCCAGTGCTCAGCCACCCTCACAGTAAAGAATTTCTTGTCACAATAATTAGTCATGAACCATCATTTCATATCACTGGATAAAAGTACAATTAAAAGTACAAACAGATAAAGCATGATTTGATTGCCATTCTTCTCTCATCTTCTGCCACCCCCTATCATGTGAATTCGAGGATGATCTGAGTGAAAAATATAAATCTCCTGGGAAGTGCTGAGTACCATCACATGGCTTGGGGGACTGTTTGCTGTACAGAATGTTTCCTGAAGAAAATCATGAGAAAGAGTATTTTTGACAAGCCAAGCACAAGATTTTTTTTATAGAAACCATGAAATTTATAGCAACACCATTGGTTTATTTTAACTCTATACTGAATGCAACTTCTTATTAATAATCATAAAGCAATATTTTACTGCATTTAGAATTATTGTGGGGATTTTATGTTTAGAATGACTAAGTCATCACACAAGTCCTGTCTAAGCCTTAAAAAGCTACCCAAGATTAGATACATTACTAAGTCTATAAAGAGGACTTGGAAATAAATTATTCTAATATGTTCTGATTTACCCAAATTTAATTAAATATATGCAAACTCTCTACATCCAGCTTCATTAATTTCTTCATGATTCAGTTACTTGGTGTGGGGGAGAAGAGAAAAATTTGACCCCATGAATCTACTACTCATCAATCCTAACTACACTTCCTCAGCTCCCTAAAAGCTGGGAAAAACACACAGGATTTATGACATGCCCAGTGACTCAGAAAAAGCCATTACAGGATGACCCAAGCATCGCCTAAATAATATACAGCACAATTAACCTTAAACAGTCTATAATTATGATAAGCTTCATAGTTCTAATTACTTCTCTTTTCAGTAACACTGCCATGAAGTGAGTGGAATTATAAAATAAAATGTATCAGAGGGCATCTATTTATATACTTTTAAAGCAAGTATTTATGAAAGGATATAATTTTCCAGCAAATATCCAACTTGCTGTTAATCTCCAGACCTCTTGCTTGTTGCCTTTCTTCTTCCAGCTGCTTTGCATTCGCCAACTGCGCCCCATCAGTTGGGGATTCTGGGAAGCTCTCAAAATTGAACTTATCCACTTGGATAGCCATGCTGCAGCAAAGGAAAAGAAAGAAAAAAATCCAACAACATCATTCCTGCTGATATTATTTCTGCAGAAACTGCAGACCACTGTGAACACAGGCACTACAATATCAATATATTGGTTTCAGTGGCACCCAGTCTGTAATTAATGATATATAAACCATATGGTTTATGCTACTGAAAACAGAAGTCTAAGCCTGTTGATGGTAGAAATGTTTTACAAATCATCAATCAACACCTTAATGACTTTGTGAGTGGTGCACAAGACATTTACTTTGCAGTTGCAAGCAGATGACCTCATTGTGGTTCTGCAGAGGTTCACCTGCCTCCACTCTTAGTAGGCAGAAGCTCTTAGTGTGCTCAAAACTTGCTGAAAATAGCAACAAGACTGGGCCAAAAGCTGAGGAATATACTATTTAAAGTTGTTTATTAATACCAAGCCATACAAAAGGGAAGCAGAATATTATAAATGAAAGTGTCTCCTAAAGTGAGCTGTAACACACTTGGAGAGTCCATTGGTTTCACAAGGCAACTTCTTCGCTTTTCCTTTCAAAACTCAGAAAGGAAAACCAAAATAACCACAGAAGTAGGGCCATAATGTGGCCCTTTAATTTTTTTTAAGAAGACACTTCTCTCCTGCTTTGTCCATCTTCATGAATTACAGACCATATTAATTTCAATATCACAGTAAAATTCATTGGTAGCAAATGGTTAAATAATTGCTCTATTAAATGTACGGTAAGGCATAAAAGGTAATCAAATTAAATACAGTACACTATAATGCATACTAAATACTGATATGTTAAATTAGAATCACTAATCTAATATAAAAGGGAATTTAAACCAGCTCACATCACATGAAATGTGGTTATAGAAGATCTAATATACTATGCTGCCAAAACAGCTTTAATTTCCTGAATTGTCTGAAATAGAAAAATAATTAGGGAAGAATTAAAATATATTGCTCTTGAGATGACTTTGCACTTAAGGAGACCAACAACAGCTTTGAAAACCATCCAGGATGAAATGCAACTACAAACTGAAAAGCAGTCTGGGAAGGACATTTCACAAAAACACAGGATTACTATTATCCTTTTATCTATTTCTCCATATAAAGAGGGAAACATATTCTATGGATGTTGCCAAAAGGAAAACACCAGTAACAAATGTCAACAAGAAAGAGCTTTGAAATCCCTCCAGACTAGTAAATATTTTCTATAATTCTCATTAATTTAAAAGAATCTTAACCCCAAAAGAAATGGGGTGAAAATAGATGGCAATTACAAGGAATAATCTTGTGAAGTTTGCAGTGGGAAGATGAATTCAAATAGGCCTTATCCACACTGAGCAAAAACTGACATCTGAGGAGAAGCTTCTGAAGTTCCCCCTTCACCATTCTAGTGGAAGGTGTCCATGCCCATGGCAAGGGGGTGAAACTAAATGGCCTTTAAGGTCCCTTCCAATCCAAAGCATTCTGTGATTTTATGACAAAAAATTTCAAATACAGCACTCAGGCAAAGGTTTCTATAAGGTCCCACTTCTGCAGCCTGCATCTTTGCTGATCCTCACATCCCAAAGGCGGAGGAGTTAATCTGTTCTTCTCTAAGGGGTGGAGGGGGGGTTGTTTTGGCTATTTTTAATGCAGCAAGAGATCATTAGAAATTCTTCATTTGTATGCAGAGTCCATCAAGTGCTGGGCATATTCAAAAGCTAAACATGAGTTATAAAAGTGGATCACAATACTGCCAGAATCAAGCCAGAAATAAAGAACATAATGAAAAACACCCAGATACAATCTGAAAAGTGGATTCTGAAGAAAAATTACCAGGCCTGAAACTATGACTAACAACATCAATTTTTACTGGCATTGAAGTATGATTTGATTCTGCAAAGGCAGGATGGGTTTCCTGGATTTTGCACAGGCAATGCACATGGAAGACGCAACTGGAATATTTTGAATTTCATTGTCTTTGTTTCCGAGATCACTCCACCCCTCTGTGGTACATGAGCAGATGCAAACCCAGTGCTTCATTTCTGTGGTATACACAACAATGCTTATACAGTTATATAGTTAGTTTCCTATAGCCATATTTTAGCAAATTATCTTTGCTTCTGGACAGTCAGAAGTATTTAGAATCCATCTCCAAAGGGACCAGGCAAATAGATCCCATTTAATTAATGCTACACTTTTCTAAGTGATTGATATTTGAGAAAAATATTCCTGCCTAACAATATTTAATATGAAACTGCAGCATTCAGATTACATTCCTCTGTTGAAGGATTGTTGCTGGCAATATGGTAATTTTTGTCTGGAAATTAAATATGCATGTAAGCACTCTGTACCCTAACAGCCTCCAATAAATCCACATCAGCTTTATGAATACAGCTTAGATTGCTCTTAACTGTTCATTGTGCATCTCTGCTTGAAGTAACTTTTATTAAGCTCAAAGTTATGGAAAACTTTAGTAAACACAGCTCTCAGTACTCAGAGACTCTGCTAAGTTTTCAAATCTGCTAATCCACGTTTTTATTTATAATGTTTATACTGCATTTAGCACAGTAGCACCTCATGTCACATGAGAAGCTACAAAAACACCCCCAACAACACACTTGCCAGCTAGAAAGTGAAGAGTCTGAGTAAAAGAGAACTATAGAGAGAAAAATATCCCACAAAACAGTACTATGAATGCAGTTCTAGGTAGGATCTATGAAAGCAATCAACAGAGATAAAATAAAATGTTTCACTACTGTAGTTCCTCTCAAAGTAAAGCTAAACAGAATTAAATCCTTGCTCTTTTTCTTAAACATATCAGCCTTTTATCATCTGTATTCTGCTTTCTCTTGTGCTAAAAATATTCATTTCAAGTTTTGTCTCTGCATTTTTTATCTGTAATGTTGCTACAGTATTTTTTCCTCAGCCTATGGAACATGTAGTACATGGAAAGGCTTTGCAAAAGAATCAAAACAAAAAATAAATACTGTAACCTAAATCAGTCATTCATCCTGAATAACGTACCCCTACTCAAACCCAGCTTCTTCACTTTCTTTTTAAATATGATTTCTCCCATCTCAAGAGATGCATTTCACCAGGGAAGTGTTAACGAGTGGACAAACAATTCCCAGAGCCAGTTGATGGAAGGAGCAAATGCATAAGCTGGACAATGAATTACAATCACCAACTGAAAAAAGGATCTTTTTCAACTTTTAAGTGATCTCTAGAGATCACATGGACCTCACCCTGAAGCAGGAGAGGGCAGTGAAAGGCAACCTTTTGAACATCACCAACTTTGTCACTGGGCTGAGCATCAGAATAATGAGACTGAAATGTATTTTAGCCACAAAAGTCATTCTCTGCTGTCTTCTGCAGTTACTTTGCAACCTGTTTCCTGTCTAGAGTTCTCTGCAGTTCTCCTCAAATTTGTCCTTGGTTGTTGTGATATACAAGAGTATATGGAATCTATATGGAAAAAGGTAAAAATAGAGAATTCAGTCTGAAGCAGGCATTCAATTTATTGCAAACAGCCAGGATAATGATGGCTCATATTGTGCAAGGGCACCTGTTCTTGCCCTTAACTGCAATTATGTATCAGGGAAAACAGAGATCTTAAAACTCAAAAGTTTAGAAATAAACTCATTCCAGAAAAAAGGGACTAGAATTCCATTTTAACTTCTTTGCTCATAGGGAGCTACCCAAATTTCCAACTAGATGAGTTTTCAATAAATAATGAGGTATTTGTATAAAACCACTGCATTATGGGGGAAAAAAAAATTAAAAAAAATTCCAGTCCTACAAATGCAAAACAGGTTTTGTTTCTCTCTGGCCAAACTTGTCTGAGCAGAAGGAGGAATAAAGCAACAACAGTTTTCATGAATAATGAAACAATTGTGTTTTGAAACTACTGGGTTTTGTCACGAAACCAGCCCAAGCCGTTGTGACAGCTCCTCAGACAACTGAGCACCGTTACAGGGATGCAAATTATTCAAATACAAATTAAA
This sequence comes from Hylia prasina, assembly GCA_013397195.1. NCBI lineage: Eukaryota > Metazoa > Chordata > Aves > Passeriformes > Sylviidae > Hylia > Hylia prasina. The sequence continues at coordinate 746,837 of VYXD01012675.1, forward strand.
TGGATGAAGAGGAGAAGGTCAGCTCATTGGCAATGCTGATGATGGGTCTGCATGGTATCATCTCGCGTCATCTGTCAGGATGGCTTACAGGGAAAAAAGTGACAAACCTTCTGATGGCACAGCCAACATCTCAGTGACAGCCACCTAAAGTCCTATTAAAGTCACAGTACAGAGGTACTAAAGGCATTGGACAGCTCATTTCACCTCTTCTCATAAAAACAGTTGCAACTTTACTGGAAATCCTGCCCTCCCCTGACAACAAAATTCTCAGCAGAAAGGATTTGCAGGGAAGAAAAGAACTTCCTGCAAATGACATCACAACTGCTCCCCAGCCAGTGCCTCCCAATTCCCCCTTTCCCAAAGCAGTGCCAGTTAAGATCCAGCAGCACTGACAGCTTCACAGAAATGGCAACTGGCAGAGAAAATTACTAGGTGAAGAATTGACTAAGGGAGCATCAGTGGAGGTGCTGCAAACTCCTGCCTTTGTTCCTGGGAGGACAGTGGGCAGGTCCCAGGCAGATCCCATCCGCCAGTGACGCACCTCAGATCTTTCCATGTCCTCCTCTAAGAGTATAAATCTATAAAGTGAAATTAATTATGTGATACTCTCCAAATAAAACGAGGTTAAGAGCAGGCATGGTATTAAAAGAGAAGCAGCAATCTGGTCAACATAAGTAGATTTCATCTTTCATTAAGTAAATAAACCACTGCTGCTTAGCTTGGAAGAATAAAATATAGAGATAGTCCTTATTTAATTATCCTTAGGAAGAAACAATATAACAGGAACCCAAAAGCTCTTCCTCATGGCTAACTACCTACTTAAATACTATCATCCACAGATGAGTTTGCAAGCTGCTTCCAAAATGAAGCTGACAGGAGGCAGTAGGAGACTTTATTCAATATTATGCTTCCTGTTCATCCTCCTTTCTTATATCAAGTAGACAGTGGGGACACTGTGCCAGACCATGTTACTGCCACTTATGCAGAATGGTTATGTGTATGAAGAGTCCCTGTACACTCAATGATTTTAAATTTCAGGAAAACTTGAAGTGAGGATGATACTCTTGTTCTCACAGGAAGAAAAAAAATACATAAGGCACGTTTCCTTTTAAAACTCGGCCTGATACTTTCACAGTGCAATCTCACTTGCAATATATAACATCATGTTTCAGGTGCACGTAATTTCACCCTAAATACAAGTCCTGCAGTTAATATCAAACTGGAAGTCATGCCCCAGTATATAAGAATTTACACACAAAGAGGGACCTCAAGAATCAAATCTCTTGTGAGGTGAATACATATGTATCATTGGCTGGAAATAACAATGTAAAGTAATGTAAATTAACATATACCTTGTAATTACTTGTAACTTCAAAGATTTAGACATACAATCTGTATTTTACTCACTATATATACTATGTATTGTATGCACTATAAAATACAACTGTAAAATTCAGTAGCTCAAGTGACCCACAAGTAATGATCTCTCCTCCTGGCCTAAAACTGACTGCAGAAAGAAAAATGATGGCTTTAATATCTGAACCGTGCAGAGCAGAAGATAATTTTTTCCATTAATCTTGAGAAGGGTCAATTAAATTTAAAAATTTGCATTTAGAACTTAATTATTTATTTGAAATAATTGAAGAGGAGATAAAAGTCAAACTCTAGTGCTGAAGTCCACAGTATTCAACAACTTGGACTTACCTGAGCGACGTTTCAGACAATAAAAAGTTAAACCAGGAAAGAAATGTTCTAATGAATATAATGTAATATTTGAAAATGGAAGAGTGCTAAGAGATAGTTGGCTACATAAATCTTCTGCTTAAATGTGATTATACTATGCATGCTGGGCATATAGCTTCTTAATTCCTAACTCCAAATCTGAAAACCATAAATTGCAAATGAAGAGGCAGAACAATTAACTTCAACTTGCCTCTTTTTTCACTTGCCCATTTAAATAATTTGGACTCCCATGGCAATCACCACGCAGCAAAGCTGTTAGCTACCTAAAGAAATAGGAAATTTAAAATAATTATGGTTATAGCCTACTTTATGAATACACTAATTTCCACAGGGGGCATAAAAGACCATTAATCAATAGCCTTTCATCAAATTTGGAAAAGCCTAAGTACAGTAATACTTAAAGATTGAGTTAAATATCCTCCCTTTATCACAGCTGAACTACACAAGGATTTCAAAATTCTCTTTATCCAAAATAATGCCATAGTGCACCTCCTACCTCTCTCTCAGTGGAATACTAATAATCAGAGAGATAATTGTCAAAATATGTATGTTCATATTCAGCTGCTCATTTGTGTAATTCATTATTGCCTTCACATGGCAGGAAGATCAGAAGAAAACATATGCAAATTAAAACCATGGAATTTTGTGCATATAACAAACAAGACCAAAAAAAACTCAATTCTACAGTCATACCTAGTTATTGCTCCAGCCATCTGAATCTCCTCAGGAAAAGACTGAGAAGATTGCCCACCCCAAAATACAAACAGTAAAAGTAAGAGTGGAATGAGGTCAGTGCTTCTGTTCAAAGCACCTTTACCAGGGAGCCTCGAGAGAAGGAACCAGGCGCTCGCCTGGTGCCAACCTGATTTTCACTCTGAATCTGCTCACACTGAGCACTGAGAGACAAAACCACCAAATGTCTCTGCTCCTGAAATGTCCCAAAGGAACCAGAAATGCTGGTCAGCAATCACCCCTGGATCATTGCCCAGCCTGGGTTCTGTTCTGACCCAGCACTGATGGTTTTTGCTGGTCCCAGAGCCCTGCAGGATAATCCAAAGGAGCGGAGCTGGGTATGTGCAGCACCCCAAAACACTCAGAAGGATCTCACAGCCTCCTGTACATGATAAATCTGGAGCATTAATTCACTTTCACCTACAAGAAAAAAAGAAAAATTCCGAAATTCCCAGTGCTCCTCTTTCAAAGGAATATGCCTGTGACATGTGGCACACAACTGGAAGGTCACTTCAGAGAAGATGCTGAGATCCTACTCAAAAACCAAACTAGGGGGAAAAACTCCCCAGGACAGCCTGTACATCTTGGAAATTATTCACATGAGAAGACTCCATCTCAGTGACTACTCAAGGGAAAATGCAGAGACACAGAGCTTTACATACAACATAAGCAAAAATGTCGGTTTTTCACAAAGGAAGTGATTCAAACATTTTCTGGGTAGAATCATAGGATGCATGAATGCTCAGTGTGAAAGAATACACATTTTGCCATGGACTGTCACTTCAAGATACAATTAGACTTTACATTCATAATGAATTATTAATTTACCATCCACTTGCTTGTCTCCTCTTTTTATACACAAAGGTAACATTTTCCCTTTTCCCAGAGCACTGCAGCAAAAGTTCACCTCAAGATGATTTAGTGTAATAAACAAATTCTTTTCCAAGTCACTGTTTTCCCAGTAAAACCTGTATCATTTTATCAGACGTGCAACCTTAACACATTCTGTTCAGAGCACTCACTCTTTGGTGAGCCTCTTGGAGAGTCAGCCTTTTAAGTCATGCTAACCTAGTCCATTGACTTCAAAATGTTTATTTTGCCACAGACTGCTTCTTTTCACCTCTAGAGTTGCACAAATTATATTACAGATTCTCAAGTCCCAGATGTAAGTTTTTTGAGTGATGCCATATTTAAAAAAGGAAATCTAAAATCTTTGCCAAAGAGCAAAGATGGAGGAACAGTCAGGACATCCTCAGTTTAAAAAACCAAAGCACCAGAACAGCAGTGAACATCTCCCAACAACGCAATGTGGTCCATGAGGTTGAACCTAAAAAACTTACTCTTTAACCAGTGACAGGAATAATGTTCACAGACATGAGTGGGACCACAAAAGCTTTAATCATGCTCCAGAAATCTTAGCTCACAGTGACCGTGTCACAGGTTCCACAGCAGTCAACTGCTCGGCACTAATTACAGAAACTATGCACGTCTCACCCACACACAATTTCACCTAAACAATTTTTTTTCCCCCAAAATCACTATACATATTAGAAGTTTATTTAGTGCTTTCACCAGCAATGACACCTGTACGTGTGTTTAGAAGCATGCTCAGAAACAAGCTATTTTCGGAAAACTAACCAGCAGGGACTGTTCACCCTGGAGAAGGAAATGCACTTGGAAGGCCTCAAAGCAACCTTTCAGTATTTAAAAGAGGGTTTTAAGAAAGGTGGGGACAGATTTTTCCTCAGGACTTGTAGCGATAGAACAAGGGATAATGGTTTTAAACTGAAGACAATGATGGGTAATAAACCAAGGTGCTGCTTCTACTGTTTCTGTTGCTTGTTATACTCAGCCTTTGGCAGCCCTGGGTCCAGCTTCAGCCAAATGCAGAGATGGGATTGCCTTCACTTTCATCTCATCACGTTTATATTGATTTACCTTCACACACTTTGCCCCACATATTGCTGAGCTGTGTTAGTTGTCTGATGTGCTTTACCAGTTTATCAGAAAATGAGCACAGCTCAAAAATACCTTGTTATTTTAGCCAAAACTCCCCTGGTGGAAATCACCATCCCAAATCCACTGCACTGCCAGGTGCCCTCCTATTCAGTGAGCCTTGATCTTGAGCTCCCCTGGGAAAGGGCAGCGAAGCCAAATGTCCAACAGATCTGAACTCTACAGCTAGAAATTCAGTATTTATTTAATTATTGTGATGGAATGATACTCATTTAGGAGGAGTTTCCTGCCACATTAGCCTCCCTTGGTCAATTAGGGTGGTATAGACTACATAATATATATGGACAATGGGTTCTGCTCATGCGTGGCCTCCTGTCCAGGCAGTGACCAACCCATCTTCAAAGAACCAAAGCAAATTTAACAAACCACTAAAGTCAAATGAGATCAAGGGGATTTTTACTCCTGCTTCTTGTGGTTCAGAAACAGTTGGAACATAGTAGTCTAAATTGTAGACAGGGAAATTTCACCTGTCAGCAAAGTCATGCTTGAGAAACTTTCATAGAATATGCAGCTGTGCAAAGGATCTCAGAGGTAAACCCAGGATTTTTGGTGCCACTTATAAAGAAACTTTTCTTATCAACTTCATATACACAGATCTCTTATACAAGAATGGATTTCTTCAGTCTTATTTGGAGGAAGCGAGGGAAAAGGAACTATAAATACTACAAGTTTTGAGCAGTCAGCTAATGGTGTCTGACTCAGACACCTTGGTTTTAAAAATCAACATGTCCAACCCTTTCTTATCATGGCAAGCACAAAGCCTTCAGCTGCAGAACAATTTAAAACAAAACCCCCAAAATATGACCTTTCCATTACAAGTTCACACTGAAGGTCTCATTTGAAGTCTGCTACTAAAGTTCTTCAGAATTTTCATGATTTTTAAGAGAAAGTATTCTTCTTAAAATGAGGAATACCATAGCATGATTAAGGAACGATATAATTTTTAATTAGGTATTTCATTCATATCTACTTGAAATAATGCTTTGGAGATGTCTAGCTTTAAAAACATGGAGATTGTAGACTAAACTTTATAATGTTTCATAAACCGATAAGGGATTATTTCAAGTAAAACATTAACGTGATATTATTTAGAAGCTTTGGCAATGTTTTAAAATATTTAAATATTGAAGGTGAGTTTTTTCAGCATTTATGTTTAGCATAGAGATTTAAAAAGTCTTTTCATTCACCTAAATCTAAATTTTATCTAAGAAACAATTTTAATCAAAATTCTATTATTCTCTGTTTATTTGTAATATTCCTTTACATATCATAAAAGTCCAGAAGATGGTATCTAAACATCTGCCAGACAAATTTCCATTAGGAAAAAAAAGGAAACGGTGAGGTAAAATTCAAAGATATTTGAAACAGAAAACAGTGCTTTGCCATCTCTTTTATGAAAATTACATCTACTTTTCACTCATTGACTAGATTTTTCTGACTAAAAAAACACAGGCATATCTAGATTTAGGCATCTATTTTAAACTGAATTCCTGTTTAAGAATCAGATTTTTTTCTTTACCTTTTAAGAATGGCAAAATTATCAAAGTTTCACTTCCAGCTTATGAAAGAGTTGAAATTCATTTTTATATAGATCACCAACATGATTTTTCTTAAAATCATTCTGTGCCATCAGGCTGCCAGTTCCTGCAAAGAAGACAGAACCCCACCAAATAAAACACAGAGGGCACAGACATTAACATACACAGAGCTTTGGGCTGATCTGACAGTTCAAAGAAAAAACTTTTTTTTTGTTCTTTTCCATCTACAAAGAGCAATTCAACATAGAAATTCCAGACCCAGATTATCCAGAAAGGACAGACTACTACTACCAGAAGAACTGTACCCCAAAATTGTGTAGCAGTTTTATAAACCTCCCCATCCACAGCTGAGAAGCTGCCATGGTTCTGACGCACTAATTTGCCCTGAGTTACTCAATTAAACAGTTATAAAGGGATTAGAGGGTTAATACTAAAACTGAAAGTACATTATTATTAAAATTGGGTGTATATATCCTATGCTAAGCAAATAATGCTGTAAATACACAAAGCAAAGATTACACAATCTGCTTTGTTTCAATATAAGCCTTTCATACAAAAGATTTCCTTTTATTACTTACTATTCTCCATTTCTCTTCTTCCATACAACTACAAAAGAGATGCCATCAAGCAAGTAAATCGAGGAATAAAGCTGCAGAGATTTTTTACTCCCGTTTATTCCCATTGAGCCTCCCTCAGGGATATACAAATTGGAAATTGCTAAATTGTCATCTAATAGGCAGAAACAACGTAGACGAGACCAATTAAGTAAAAGGCAGAAAGTTGTATTACACATGTAATTAAATTAAATTCTTTGACTAGACTGCATTAGAATCATTCCCAAAAAGGACAAAGCTCGACTTTAATCAGCACATGACACATTGTAGGACACATCACTAAAATAGTACATTATGAGTTTGGATATTACTATAAAGAGCACTTCTCTTAATTGTAAATCAAGTTACTTCCAGGTGATAGGAAATTGGCTAAACAGCAGCATTCCCTCCTAAATATACAAGGCTTTAATGATGCATAATTGAGTACAAAGTCATAAAAAGTAGTTTTCTTCTCTTTTTTTAGCTGTAATATCCTTCAGCTGGGTTCCTACACACATTTTTTTTCAGTGGGGCTGTTCTCTTACAGAGATCCCCAGAACCCAGGAGACCACCAGACGAGAACACCACCTTAGCTGCCAAATGTGAGTGACAATAACTGGTGATTGTTTGGCTTGTAATCACAAACATCACCAAAAGGAACAATGCAGTGGGGACGAAAAAAAAGTGCAGTGCAAACAATTCTGACTTACAAGGTTTGGGCTCTTCATCTCTTCCCATTCTCGGCACCGATGCCAAAACCTGCTCGTTGTAGGCATCAGCTCAGCCTTCTCCTCGTGCCAGTGCACAGACCCTGGAGCTGAAGCTCAGGCTGGGATGGAAATAAATTCCAAAATGCAGCTACAAGAGACTGTCCTGGACTGCAGGAGGCAGAGGAAGAGAAGCAACATTTACCTCTGCCCATGGTGCTTTTCCACATTTCTCCTTTCTGGAAACTGGCTAAACCAGGCAAAAAGCCATCAGCACCCCGTTTTGAGAACAGCCCTATTAATTGTTCATCTAGATGATGATCAGAATATCAGAAATGGATTGACAGCTCTAAGCACAAACTGCCTTTTGGAATTAAATCAATTCTGGGATTGTCCAGCAGCCAAGGGAGATAAACATTTTCACAACTTCTGTACCCTACGCCAAATTGGTATTTTCCTCCCTGTAATTCCCAATAACTCACTTTTTATCTATCTCTTTTTTTGTTATGTTTCTTAGATAATACCATTTCAATGGCAAATCTGTGACTTTCTGTCTAAAGAAAGTTCTTATCCAATAGGAATACATTTGCCAGGCAGGCTGAGAAACCCTGGCTGAAGCATATTATTACTTCAGTATTGGAAAAATCAGCTTATTGTTTATGTCATACATATACACAAATTAAAATGGAGACTTGGAAAGGAAACAAAGTGATTTGCTTTCTTGATTGAATAGCATGGAAATGCAGAAAATGAAAAAACCACATGGCTTAAATTGCCTTAGGAAAAAATTAACCCATTTATAAGAAAAGAACAAACAGCTTTTAAAAATTATAGATATTTTTAAATGCTAATTATTTGTATAAAGCAGTTCCTGTGTACAAGGGATCAAATATAAGTGAGTTAGTGTAGCTGACAGCAGCAGTGAGAAAAGCAAGAGGCCATAAGAAAGACAAAAACCAGGGCTTGTTTTGGTGAGCCTGTTCTGAGGACAAGCAGTACAGACATAACCCACTGTCTAATGTCACCATGGGCTTGCAAATATCACTCTACAGGAGTCCAGCCTGCACAACCTCTCAGATAATGCCAGATAAATGGCAAGAAGCTCTCCTTCAAATTACACATAGATGGTTCTTCCCAGAAAGGGAGACATAACATCAAAATATAAGAGAAAACACAACAAAGAAGCTGCTCTGAACCTACATGGATGGCCCCAGAAACAATGAGCACTGACATAAAAATATTCCTCCTGTAAATTCAAATTCCATCCTTAGAGCCTGCATACATGTATTTATTGCCTGCTGTCACCATGTAATCAGCAGTCACTAATCACCCCATAGCTTACTCTCAGAAAATTCTCTATTTCATTTTGGAGATCATGACTGAATATTCCAAAGTCCCATCCTATTTAAGTCTTCATGATTCAGAAAGAAAATAAGCGACAGCTTGAAATAAGCTGCTAGTGATGCCCATCTTAAGAGATGCTTTCCATTAATATAATGGAAAAAGGGAAATACTGGTGAAGTGTGATGTAGATTTATTGTGCCTGAAATTGTTGGGCTTGGAAGAGTTGCTGTAGGAAGAGATGGGGCACAGGCTGCTCATGAGTAACACAAAACCTAATAATAAGAAGTAGATTGGAGCAGTATTTAGGGAACACAGTATAGCTCAGTATTTTATTTTTTTATTATTATTGATATTTTAAGAAACATCTCAATAACTTACCACAAATTTTCCTTTCCAAGTTTACCACTTAATGAGTCTAGACTAAAATGAAATATAGGACTTCACTCACAACTTCCATGATGATGCCTGTGCTCTTCTACCTTAAAATTAATGGGTTTGAATTTCTTAATGTTCACCTTTCGTTTCATTTTACATACATACTGTGCTTTTCCCTCCCGTGGATAATAAATAATATACAATATAGAGTGTAATGCCTGGGAATAAATCTAAAGTGAATTCAGGGGGGAAAATCAAACAGAGTTGTTACATTCATGTCAGGATCCAAAACAGTAAGGTCTGATCAAGCAGCTAAAAGGACAACGCTTGTAACAATAATGGGTATCAAACATGTAAGAAGAGGAAAAAAAAAACACCAAACCCTAAAGATTTCCAAGTGCAAGGACTTAAAAATGGTGAAGTATTTACTCAGTCTACCAGTGTCACTGCATTCTTTTACTCACATTTCCTCCAAAGGTCGGTAGACTTCATAATGCGGTTTCTTCTCTAAGAGTGAATACTTTGTTTCGTGTCATAAGCCTTTCTACAACAATAAATTACCCCTTCTTGGGACAGCTTTAGGAGAGATGTAGGTTTCATGGTGTGAAGGTACAAAAACATTTCGTGTTTTGATGTACGCTTCTTATTACAGTGGAGAAATCATCAATTCTCAATCTCAGTTCTATTAATAATTAAAAAGCATTTTTTGCAGCATAAAAGCTTTATTGAAATATTGACAAATCTTTAGACAAAACCTTTACCCTGCCCATAAATGCCCATTGCTTAAACTGAATTAACTTGAGGCATAATAACACTTTGTTTAATATGCACTTATATGCTAAAAAGGTATCCTACAGTTTATTGGGTCACTGACTTCAAATCAAATTTCTTTTGTTTATCATTTAATTCCTTCCTTCCAGCCTTCTGATCCCCACACTCACATTATTAATGCTTTTTTTCTATTTATCACTATCAATAACAAACTTTTCCAAAGTCATTGTTATTCCCAGAAGAAGAGGAAATGCAAAGAAAGGAAAAAATTTGGCCAAGGAACGAGAATTCTGTTAAAAGTTCTGTAGATAATACATGGGCCAGCCTATAATGACTCTCCATATCACACACCTGCACCCCAGTAGGTAATCAGTTTTTAATATTTATAAATATGGAAATTTATTAACCAAAAACTGGAAGTTCTTTTAAGATGCCCGTGTCCACTTCACTGTTTATGTTCTGCTTACACTCACCTCTGATTTAAGTCACTTTTTTAGCCTCAGCCCTATAACCACACTCAACACCTCACTCAAGCTCTCACCCACCCACATGCTGCTGGAAAATGACACAAAAGGGAACACTGTAATTCCCTGGCCCCCTCCAGCTTCTCTCAATGTTCAAACTGAATTCAATTAAAAAAAAATTACACAGATAAAGGGAAAAAATCAGCTGAGTATTGCAGGTCTTACAGAGTTTGTCATCAATTCCATCAAGCTGGGTGTTAAATCATTCTGTGGCCTCTCCACCACCATTAAGAAGAGGAGCTGCATCTTTTCCTGCTGTCAGTGCCTGTCTGGCTGATTTGGGGTAAATTCACCACTCAGTTAAGTGCAGAGGGGCTCCCAGACCACGCACTTCCATCCTTAACTTCAGGGCATTTTCATAAATCAAAAGATAGAGCAGCTGCTGGAAACCTGCTTATGATAATATGGATACAATTACTGCAGCCTCAACGAGCTCTTCCTAAGGAATTTTCAGTATGAGCTGGAACTGAAGTAAAGCATCCATAAAGCATCCATCATTAATCAATAATTAACCAGTGAATGAGACACACAAGTGGACTGGGACAGTAAGGCACCCACAGAAGAGTCCAAGCTTTGGCTGGCATCCCCCACACATGAAATTCCAGGTGTGTTCAGTGCTGAAAATTAAGTAAAGGACATTATTTTTGATGTTACCTCTTTTGGGTGGAATCCAGAAATGGCTCAAGCACCTCAAGATGCTTTGGGCTTCCCTTTCCACTGTGGGCACCCCCTGGGACCTGGAACACGACNCCCCCCGCCCCCAGAAGATGGAAAGATACAAATCAGTTTTCCCCATGAAGGGCTATGATTTTATTTCAACCTCAATCACAATACTTAACTTGAACTACAATTTTATGAAATTTGGAATAACTTCATTAAAAATATTTAATTTTTATGAATAAAAATTCATCATTTTCTCCTTGTTGCCACAAAACAGATGCCGTAAAACTCTGTTTTTCTCAAGTGAGAGGAAACTATGTGAGGAAGACACCTTCCAAGCAGCTTCCATAAGCCTTTTCCTGAGAAGGATGGAGGAAAAACTGGCAGGCAAAGCAGTTGTTCTCACCAGCAAAGTCCAGCAGTGCTGTCTTCACTGGTGTTGAAATACCCATTAATCTGAGGGAAGGTGACAAAGAGGATGGTTCCTGCAAGATCTGGGATGCCACCATTCCTGCTGTGTTTCAATAAATGTCCCCAAGGCAGATGGGGGAGAAAGACAATCTCCTTGTGAAGCTGCAGATCCTTGCAGGAGCTCCACCACAAGGCCAGAAAACTGACGGCAGCTTTTGCAAAGCCAGATCAAGCCTCAGAGGCCCTCAACAGGCACAAGGAACTGCATCTTCCTGTTCTCCAGCTCCTTAAACTACGGGATTTCTTATTGGCAGAGCACTTTGTCTCTTGGTCACTTCTGAGAAAACAAGATTTAAGCTGCAGGCTGTGCCCACTGCACCCACCTGTGAGAGAGCAGTGACACAGATCTGCTGACTCAGCACATCAGCTTTAACAGCCATGCTGGGAATAACACTGTGCATGGGAAGAATTCCAGGTATCTCAAGGATGCAGAGAGATGATACACTCCTATTAATGTAATTGTGCTACCAAGAAAAGGATTGCAAGGTGCTCTTGGGAAGTTCTGTGCAAGCTTCATGGAAAGACTAAGACTGATATTTCCCTGGAATTACTGAAGAACAGCAGAGGCTGCAGTAGGGCATCAATGGTAGAAATGCTCACAGGCACAACCGAAGCTGCGGAGGACAATTTTCCACCTTGACTGAGGCTTCTAAATGCAGCTTGACTGAGGTCTGCTCCACCTCTCCCTGTAACACTCTGAGACCTTCCTCAAGACTGGCTGTTCTGAGACTTTTGTTGTTTTCATTTTAATAGAGGAAACCAAGGAAAGATCAAACATCAAAAATCAAGTGAGACCATCAAAGCCCTACAGCTTCAAAGTCGACACCCACAAATTCAAAGCCCCATACATATTTTTGTCAAAGCTCCCAGAACACAAGCAAAGCAATGTTCTAGAAGAGACAGCAATGAAAATAAATGCAGCTGCAATGTCAGGCTAGGAATGACACAGGTAGATAAATCTCCAGCAGATACCCACATATTTTAAGGGCATTAATTAATTTAGAAGGAGAAGTTGAAGTATTTGGTAGCAAGCAGAAGGGAACATGCTCCTGTTAGAAAGCATACATGGGGTAATCACTGAAAGAGGGAGGAAAAGCACATCTATATTTATTTTAACAACACAAAAATGCGTCAAAAGCCAACTACACAAAGAGAACTGACGTAGTTGCTGTAAAGCATTGTTTCCACAGCCAGTTTTCATTAACAGAAAAATACTGCAGATCCTAGACTTTGATCAAATAATGTGTGCAGAAGCAGAAAGGTGTTTTGTGAGATTCCAAGACAAGCTTCTCTCAACCCCATCGGGGAAAAAAAAACCAGAAAGACAAAATGCAAGTCATTGCTGGTGAAACCGCCCCTCTACCATTACCTTACACATCAGTCTTTCTCTGGCCAGGTTCAATTGTGAATTTATTGAAAATTTAATGATTTATGTGCAGGTAGTTAGGGTATCTATTTTTTCTTCTGGTTTGAATTGCTGATTTAAATCTTAGGCTATTTTACGTAAAGCTGGGGCTTGGGTTTTATCCTGAAAATGCACTGGTTTTCAAACATGTCTACAAATATAGCATAAAGATGATACACAGTACAAACTATACCTGTTTGGGTTTTTTTAAGGCAGAAAAACCACACAACCAGACCAAAGCAATCAGAAGCTGCTTCCTAGCAAACATACAGCTGCATGGAATCTTTCAGCCAACACTAGGCTTAAAAGAATAAATCTCAGCTTTTAAGTGCAACATAGAATTCAATTTTAACCACTGAGCCATGACCACTGCCTCTTTAACAACACTATAAAAAGCCACTTGGGTCTTTAAATTTAAAAAAGTCAGTGTCACACAAATACGCTGACAAAATATCTAAAAATAACTTTAAGCTGCCCACCCTCAAGGTCAGAAGAAGCAGATGCAAAGAAATAAACTGTACAAAGAGCTTCCAATAGGCAAATACTACTGACAAAACTGAAGGTGTTGCCACTGGTCCACAGCTATTTCTTTACAGTTCTTCTGTGTCAACTTTTGCTGAGTCCTACCCATGCAGTTCTCATCAGTGAACCACTTTGCTGCTCTTGAGAGAACACTCATTCAAACTTATTAACTGAAAACAAACTTTGGTTCATGTCCTTTCCACTCTTTATAAATGATGTACTGATGGAGAATAAAGATGGATATACTTGAGGTGCATTAAGGCAGCAACCAGTAATTTTCAGCACTTCAGTGTGGTACAGAATGGCTCATTACCATGAACACAGAGGTCACAAACAATGCTGATCCTTGCTACATCAGGAATCTTCTACATGTGGATCTGCTAATGGATTCCTCCTGACGGAAACTGGATCAGTCTCATCGCAGCCCAGCCAATTCCTTTACACTTCACACTTCTCGGAGTAGAAAAATAGAGTGGAAATAATGGCAGTGATGGTGGCTCAGTCTGCCTTGAGAATTTCCTTTTTGTGTCTGTAGCAGGTCCACACTTGGCAGAATGTCCTGTAACAAGGGAGAGAGCTGCTCTTTGTGGACCTTGAAACACAATCTAACAAGACCATCAATAAATGTGCTCTGAACACCAGTAAAGTGATTCCCTGATACAACAGTTTAGGGATTTCAATGATTCTTCATTGAGCTGAGTTTATGTGGCTTGCAGAAGATGAAGGACTGAGCCTACTCTCCTGTGATTTGAAAGTTTGACTTAAGGAATCTAAATATTTCAGATCTGATGTTTCAAGCATGCTCACATCCCCTGCAGCTACACTTTTTTTTTTGTTTTAATTATTATTATGCTTTTTTATGCTTTAATGTTTTACTTAAGAACAGGCACAAAAAGTATTCAATTACTGAAGTAAGAAGTCACGGGCTGAAACAAAGCTGTAAGAAATACTGCAGCCTGTCAAAGGTGATAAGTGCCTCTGATTATCCTTGACTGCATTCCCTGGACTCAGCATTTCATTAAATTGCAATGCTATCTTTTAAAAATAGACTTACCACCATATCCTGAGGGTCTTTCCTATTTTTAGCTAAAGCTATGCACAAAAATACCACTTTCCTCAATAATTATATTTGATTTTCAGTTTCAGTGTTACTGGTAAGATTTGTTAAGTTTGTGTAATGCAACCTGAAACAAGTCATGAACATTAAACCAGTTTTTTAACTCATTTTCACAAACCACCGTTCAACTGGATAAATCAATAACTTCCTTGGAGAAACTACAAAATGCTTTTAAAATTAGGTATTAAATTAAATGAGGTGAATTTGACTGTTACATCCTTGAAGAAGAGCAATGCAGTAAACTATGGATCCATGCCAAAATAAATTGTTTGAACAGTGAAGAAACAAAGTAGAAAGAGTGGTCAGGCACTGGAACAGGCACAGGCAGGAAAGTGGTGGAATCACCATCCCTGAAGTGTTCAAAAGACAGGCAAATGTGGTGCTTAAGGACCAGGTTCAGTGGTGGATCTGCAGTGCTGGATTAACACTTGGAGTCACTGATCTTAGAGGTCTTTTCCAACCTTAATAATTCCATGATTCTATGAATGAATGAAGTTTCTTCACCATGTGTTAACAAAATTCTTCTAGACATACCGGGATAGAAAGTGTTTGTGGCACTTGTTTAATGATGCCTGATGAAATGCTGTGGGGTTTTGTTTGTTTTTGGGGTGTTTTTTTACTGAATATGATAGTAAGTAAAATAACTGTCTATGTAGTAAAAAAATCATATATTTATGTAGGTGGAAATCTTAATGAAACATTGAAAAGAGCAAGCTAATTTTCAAATGAAAGTTTTTCTTGATGCAATGGGCATAAATGGTTCTGTTCCATAGAATAGTTACCTAACTGTGGACAACAACAGGAAAGCTGAATTAATTTAATTGTTAACTGAAACTCAGAAAACAACTTTGTCTACAAGACGTCAAATATCCATTTCCATTCTTCATTGGCACAGGATTAATCAAACATTATTCAGAACAGAAAAAAAACCTAAAACAAATACTGTATCTGAGGAGAAAAGTTGTGAAATTCCATAGATTAGCTTGAAAGTGTGACACAACTACAGAATAACTATTTCTAGGAAAAACACTGAATTATCTCATGCTTCCACAAGTCAAGATGTTCTTCTAAATGAAAAACCGAACTCAAATATTGGTAAATTTTTAATAGTTTTGAAATGGTTTTAATATGAAAGAGGAGAGATTTAGATTAGATATTAGGAAAAAATTCTTAATTGGGTGTTGAGGCCCTGGCACAGGTTGCCCAGAGAAGCTGTGGGTGCTCCATCCCTAGAAGTGTTCAAGGCCAGGTTGGATGGGGCTTAGAACAACCTGGGATGGTGGCAGGTGTCCCTGACCATGGAAGGGGATGGCTGGATGATCTTTAAGGTCCCTTCCAACCCAAACCATTCCAGGATTCTGCAATCCTTTGAAGACTGAGCACAGTCAATGAAAAAGATGAAGATGTGAAAAAAAAGGAATGAGGTTTCATCTGGAGTCCCAAATCAAACTGGCTGAAAGTAAAGCTAACTAAGGCCACAAGTAAAAAGAAACTACATGGCAAAAATATTCAGTGTTTTCCATTCCCTCTTTAAAGTAATGCAGCAGTGTTTTGAAATCAAGATAGGTCCAGCCCAGGGTCATGAAGATGATTAATGGATACAAATATTTGTCATACAAGGAGAAGCTGAGAGAGCTGGGAGAGAACCCAGAGAAAAGAAGGCTCAGGAGGATATTATCCATAAATTCTTGATGGGGGCAAGGAGGGGAGAAGCCAGATCCAGGCTCTTCTCAGTGGTGCCCAGTGCCAGAATGAGAGGCAACAGACACAAATCAAAGTACAGGAAATTTCATCCAGACACAGTGTAAACCTTTATTATTGTGAGGGTAGTCTGACACTGAAACAGGCTGCTCAGAGAGGCTTGCAGTCCATGAGTTGGCTGTGGTGTGACCTTGCTCATAAAATCATCAGTTCTGTGTTCAAACTCATTAGGAAAACTGGAAGGGAAAAAACCAGTCTGAAGAGTATTCTAAAATGTCCATCCTCTAATATATCCTGAGTCCAGATTTTGCTTACTAATAAATAATTAGCAAGTAACGGGGGAAAATCTTCAATGGAAAATAAATGAAATATTCCCAATTATTAAAGAGGATGAAAAACACAGAACAAAACATTAAGGGGATTGCTCTAGATGAATAAATATATCATCTGCAAAAGGACAGCATTTGTATTTATTCATCAGGTGAAGTTATACAGAGTTGGGTTGGGATTTTTTACATTCAGTACTCGAAGGATTGCTTGCATAAGGCATAGTTAGCCCAGAAAACATGTTTAACATAGTGGAAGAGATATGTACACAAGAACTTCTGGGATCATCTCCTGCTCATTATCTCTGCCCTCACAAAAAATGGAATTTTTCTGGTACATTCATTTCCTACTCCTGTTTCAATTAATTTCACCAAAATGAATTCTCTTTAAGGAAATCTCCAACCTGCAGCTACCCCCAATGTCTAAACAAAATACTGCCAAAAGGGAGAGGGGAAAACAAAAAGGAAAATTTTCTTTTGCTTCCAAAATATGTTTAGTTGAGATGTGCAGCAGCTCAAGGTGAAGGGGTGAGAGAAAAACAGAAGCTAAACCAGGAAATGAGTGAAGAGAGAAGGGGAATGAGCTGCAGAAGAAGCCCTGAGGAATTTTATAATTCTGGGGTTTCTATGTGGCTACTTAATGCATGCAGAATTGATACAAGGCAGCCAAAATATACATTCTAGCTCAACACCTGATGGACACAGTCTGCAGAACTGGGAACCTCAGCACCCAGGGAAAAACACAGAGAGAGAACAAAACCAAGTGAACTCATACAGGTACCCTCTAAACCAGCAAACAGGTCTCCAAGTGAACTCTGAACTTCATAAATGAGAAAGTTTTACAATAAAGCCCAAACATCACAACAACTGCAGAACTGCACTTTAGTAAGACTTTTATTTACTACAGTGTTTGTGGCTGCCAGTTCACTCAACAACAACATTCTGTATCAATAAATCACTTTGTTTGAGGAGTTCTTGATGAACAGGGAACTGGATCCTAATGGGAATCTCAAGTGCTAAGTTCTATCACAGAAGGAGGAGGCTGCTGGGTCAGAGAGTTTTAAGGAATATCAACCATAATACACCAGGATAACTCAGATTAAACATCATTAAACTTCAGATAAATGAAGAATTTGCTGAAACAGTAAAACTTTTATTCTCTTTCCATCTGAGAAGGTCAAAGCTAATGCAGATAAGCTCGGTATCATTTATCTTCTGGCAGCATCCTGAATCACTAAGAATTGGGATGCAACATACTCCTTCCTAAACTGCATTTCAGGGATGATTTTTGCTGGATTCAGGGGGAAAAAAATCCTCCTTGATTACTTTCTCAGATTTCTGATTATCTTGCAACAGATTAATATGCAGTGCTTACATGATTCCCTGCCCATGGCAGGGGGGTTGGAATAGATGATCTTTGAGGACCCTTCCAAGTCAAAGCATTCTACTATTCTGTGACTTTATAAAACAGTTATAGGAACTCAAAATAGTATGTTCATTACATGATATCTATTCACTCTTCATGAACAGACAGCTCTCCTCCACCAGAACTATAAACCTTCTTATTCTCATGTTCTCTCTCCGGCAAATACCTGACTCGAGAATCACAAAAATACTGACAACAGCCAGTTCAGTAACACAGAAATAGCAATAATGAGAAAATTAGTAAAGCACTGTTCCAACTTTATGCCAGTATGTTCAAAACAAGTTATTTTAAATTAATTACTACTGGCGAGTACAAGAACAGGGAACTAACACCCCATTATTAAATCACACCAAATCAGCTAATTTGGGTATTTTTAAATTTACTTTCTGTAACTTTTTCTTCCTATACTTGCACTTTCATTCCACTAGCTAGGAAAAAAAAAAAAAAAAAGACAGAAAATTGTAATACAACTCTCCATCATTATCAGGCCTTTTCTGACTCCTGACTGTTTAATTCCTTATTGATTCTTTTTTAATCATATCCAAAATGAAACTGATTCTTTGCCTGCCGAGGACAACGGTGGAAATACATGAATTTGTTCAGCAGCATAATAAAGACTATCCTGTCTCATAGACAATGCTCTCTGTAGGAGCAAACCTTTCCTTTACTTTGACAGATGCAATTCAAAATGGGGCTCAGTATGAAATCAAAATATTGAAACTGTCAAATATAATCACTCTTCTGGCACATCATGCAAAATTGAACCTTTATTTTATAGACAAAGATGGTTTATTACTTCAGCAGACCAAGGTCTCAGAGATGACTCAGACTGGCACTGAGGAATGCAGAGCCTAAGGCGGAAGATGAGCACAAACCACAGAGACCAAGCCCAGGGTCCCAATGGGGAGGGGTTTGCACCTGAGAGGGGACAACTGTCCTTCTGAGCACTGCAGAGGTTACAGGTAGAATCCTGCTCCTGCTTCTCTTGGAACAGGCACTGTAAAAGGAGGATGTTGTGCTTTTTAAGCTCTCAGTAAGATTAACCCTTCTGTTCTGAACTGATGTTTTCTGCTATTTCACTGATCTTCATGCGTCACAGGAACCCAGGTTCCTATGTTCTCTTTTCTTTCACTTGTTTTTCCTTTCTACATTTGCAGTTTATTAGACTGGGATCCTAAAATGCAAGTTTCTTTCCAGTCTAAGAAATCACAGCGCTGCCTTCTCCATCCCTGGCCAGAATCTCTGTGTGTAAATCTGAAATCTGAATGTGTTATACAAACTTTGAAATTTATTTTCTCAGATCAGTTTTTCATGTTCTCCAATCTAATTACTGCTTCTTGCATTTCACAGTCTCAACAAAGATTACAAACACCTCCTCAACACCAAACCATGTGCATCATTACTTCCAGAACTAGTTAATCTTTATTTCCTGATCACAGACATTCTGAGTAGGAAGGGCATATTACTGCTTTTTTATCTTGTGTATGTTATTAATGTTTTCTAAAGCTGCCTCTGGAAAATCAAGTTGTGTTTCCCTAAGGTTATATAATCTATTTCTTTACCATGTTCTGTACATTATTCAAGACCTTTGACAATAATTAGCTTTGCTTTAAATGCTAAGAGAACAACACTGGGTTTGGAAACTTGACAGACTTATTTCTGAACTGAAGCAAAGAAAACTGTTTAAAAAACAGTGACGTACATGTGTAACACTGAAGGATGATTATTAAGAAAAATAATCCTAGTCAAGCAGCAGAATATTGCCATTATACGTATTTACATGAAATTATTTTTAACCTCTGTAGGTTATTATTTCTGTGCAAGAGTGTAACTTCTGTGTAAACATATTAGACACCACACTTAGCAGTGAGTAAGTTTAATTTGTATGATCTGAACTTGAAAATTGATTAATTTCCAAGTGATCAGCTCTGAGCATGTTTGTTTTTCAGTGGATTCAGAAAAGCATCTTCGATTCATTGTTAGTTTTTAATGCAATGTATTTACAACCAAGGAATTGTAATTGCACACTTCTCATGCAATCAGTAGTGTTGATAGTCAATATGAAGCTAAAATAAAACATACAACACACCCAGAGGTACCTGTAAGGCATCACTGATGGGCTTGCCAGGTATTGATGGAACTTTTGGGAGCCTAAATCAAAACTAGACACGTTTTAAGTCCAACTGTTGAAGGAGCTCATCAGAGTAAAAGGGGGTAATAGAAAATGACAATTTGTTCCTCAGATTTGGTGTACGTTCCTTAGGCACCAAATTCTACTGAAATAACTTCCTACTGGCTTGTTGCATGCAGGAGTGTAACTAAATCAGTATTCAACTGGACCTGACAAGCAGTGAAGGTACCAAGGCTAAAACTTTCACTAAATTCCAATACGGAAATGGGAATGCAGGACCTGTTCTTCCAAACAAGAACTGAGACCCCAGCACAGATTAAATTTCTAAAGGTGCTCAAGCACTGGCACTGGGGGATCTTCCACACCTAAGAGATGGCAAGAAATTATATTCTATCTTATTCAGTTTTACTTTTCATTCCACCTGCAATCATTTCAACTGAAGTACAGCACAGAATACTCCATTGGCTTAAATCTTCTACTGCGAGGAATAGAATCTCATGTCCACAGACTAATTCCTACAATTTCTACCAGTTCTATTTTAAAAATTCCACAGTACTAAATAAGATTTTTTTTTCTTTAAAAATCTAGTCTAATATTTTCTTTCTGTTATTCCTGCATATGTTTCTCTGTCATGCAGTTGCTACCTTTCTTCATCAGCTTAAAATAATCAAAATGTTCCAAATAAAGCAAAGCAAATAATCCCTCAGGTACTCTGTAACACCACACTTGCAGGTTATTATCTCACCTTCACTAAAGAAAAAGACATCTGCACTGCTTGTGTTTCCTCAAGCATCCTGCCTGTGAGGCTTAGCTGTAATTTGGATGCAACATGAATATGTTCTTTTAAATAAAATAATTTTGAAAACCTGCTGATTTCTTTAAGATCCAAGTATTTCATTTTTGATAAGCATCTATCCAGTCTTCATGCACAGATGGACACAGCCTATTTGTAGTTTTTCTTCAATGAAACAAAAATATTTTGCCAGAAAAGAGGGTACAAAAATCTTAAACCAAACCCTAATTTTCTTTTAACAGTACTGAGATACAGAGGTATCTCTGGGAATTCAAAACAAAAGTTAAAACCCTAATAATTTCTGATCTAAGAGATCAGACATCCACCACAAGCATGACCATCATTTTAAATTGACAGATTTACTTAAGCTTCATAAATTAACCTTCAAGTTATGAAACTCTAATTATTTTTAATATGACTATATGACACTAAAAGAAAACTATGAACTGAAAAAGCAGCTTCTGGTTTTCTAATATTCCTTCAACATTCCTCAAACAAAGGATAGAAAAGGTAAGGAATACACAAGAAAAAGCTCAAAAGCCATCAGTGTGAAAATATAATTGTGAATATATATATATACATGTCTGTCTCTACATGTATCTGTATATCTACATATACCTACATATCTATAACAGTCTGCAAAAGAGTGAGGCACCAATCTCTGACATGGGCGAAACCATGATTAGATTAAAGGGAATTGCAGGAAGGGAAATTGCATTAAAGGGAACTGAACTCACCAATAAATGGAGATAGAATTTTGATTTTAAGATCTGATAATGATGAAAATTTCCCCTTAAGTTACTTAAAACTAGTGAGGTGTCTTTGCTAGGGAAAAGAAAACCCATGAAAGACAGAGAATGGTACAAGGGAAAGAATCTCCAGATTTTCTGGATCTAGGCAAAATGCAAGGCAGATTTCATATCCAATCAACAATGTCAACAAAACCACTTTTAAAAGGGTTAAGGAAGAGTTCAAAGAAACTGAATGTAAAATTGGAACTATTTTTTACCTCAGAAAGAAAAAAATAAAAACAATCAAACAAAACAAGCCCTTTTTAAAAGCGACAGATCTGAAAAAAGTAAGGGTCAGAACTCATCAGGTTAGACCCCAGAGGGGCCAATTTTTCTTGGACACCACATTTCCTTGATCATTGTCATTTCGGGGAGGACTTCCAGCATCTGCACAAGTTGCTCGTCAGCTGCTCCGTGGGGCCCCTTCCTACCCCTTTCATCATCCAGGACCGAGTCCCAGCACTGGCAGAGATAAATGCCTGGACTTCTAAAAGTGCTCTTCAAAGATGTGGGAGCAGAGAGAAACAGCAGCTTAAAAGGAATCATGTCTTAGGAAACGCAGTCCCTTAAGAGAAACAGTACACTTAATACTGGGATTCTGTTCTTTGTGAAGTTACTGTGTTCCCTACAGTCAATATAACAACTTGTCTCAGGTGCAGATAAAACCTCAGAATCCATTCTTTTAAAAAAGAAAAGAAAGGAAAGCAAAGGAAGTATTTGGTCAAAATCCTTCCTTCTGAGAAATTTTAGCAACCACTACGTTCTGTACAGCACTGCAGATTACACCTGTGCTAGGTGACCCTGCTTGAGTCGGGCCATGGCACTCTCTGACCTCAAAAGGTCCACTCCAACCTAAAAGGCTCTGATTGATGCTGTGACAGCTCATTTCATTGGTATTTTTGACAGAGCATTCACATCCAAACCAAAATGGTCTTAAAGTTCCTGAGTATTTGAACATCTACTGTCACTAATGATAGATGAAGGAAAAGCTTTGAATGGCTCAATCTGTCAGGAGTATATTTCTCGTACTTTTAATACACGATGATAAAATTTAATTTTAAACAAGTGCATTTTTGCTGCAGATTTTATTAGACAATTACCCTCCATGAGCTTTCACAAACCTCTTAGGGTGAGCCATTCATAAACTGGATTCACACTGCAAGAAAGCAGAGAATTGTGTCACCAGCATGAGCACTTCATTCAGTTTCTATGTCTGCTTAGTTCTCCTGAAATATCCAGGTATAGACTTTAACACAAACTGCAAAGCAAAATCTGAAAAAAACACACTGAACACTTTTAGTAGGTCAACTGAAATTCTTTTAGAATCAGGTATATGACTAACTTCCATTGAAACTTTTTCTAGTTGCTCCAACAATAATAAAACCAGTAATTATGACTTATTAAATACTTTCTGTATACTTAAGTGAAACACATGAGAGAACATTTGCTGCTACAACTTAAATTACTATTTTCCTCTTTTCCATAATTTTGTATTATCCCTTAATCTTTTGTAATTTCTGCAGCAGCAAGTGTTCAAACATAAATACTGATCAGAATCACTTTGTGTCAGGGAGAAAACACACGCAGGAAAAAGGCATCCCACTGCCAATGGATCTGTGATCAAAATGAAGATATAAAACTGCTGAGAAGAACAAAAACCATAGTCAAAAATTCATAGCCAACACAATATAAAAGTCAACAGAATAAGAAAAAAATCTTCCGTAGGTGTTAAACCACAAATTCTAAGCAGCAAATGAGTATAATTTGCTACATAAAATTAAAGTTTAAATGCCTCAAAAGCTTGAAAAATTATCACAGCATGTGAATGCTGTTTCATTTAACCTACATTTAATTTCAGATTTCCAACAGGGCTCAGGTATTTCCAGGACTGGAAACACCTGGCCACTGGAAGAGATTATTTGTCTTGAACAATGTTGCGATTTTGTACATGACTGCAAGTCATCATTTACACTTCAGATCACCATTCCTGATGTATTTAAAATCAAAACTACTAGAAACCTTGAAGAGGCTCTATCCAATGCTTAGTTGTGGTCTCACTGTATTTACATTTCCACTCAGGCACTGCAGGTTCAGCTGCTACCAGGGCAGTGAATTCAGCACCCACCAGCCACAGCAAACCCAGAGAAGCAGATTGTGCTCCTGCTCCTGGAACTTTCCTGCCACAGCCACAATATCCCTCCCCATTTGATCTCTCAGGCTCTAAATCACACCTTACATCTCTTTAATAACATACCCACAGCATATGGGTAAAAAAAAAAAAAACAACACGTGAGAGATACTTGGTTATCCCAGGCCATCCTGTTAGATGAAATTACCAAAGTTCCCAAAAAATGAGCAAAATGCCAGTTCTCAATTCTGTTCCAGTTCAGACATTCCAAGGGAAGAATACAGGAAAATCTCAAAAGCTCAACAGTGAGTCAGGAATTGTAGCATCCAATACCTCAAGGAAGAGTATGAGGGCTCTGCCAAGCCCATTGAACTGGCTTCACAGTGACAAAATACCAATTTTGGATCCCACAAAGCTCTGCTAACTTCATTTTAAATTATATGAAAGACTGACTTACTGTCAACGAGATATAAATCCTGTCCATCTACTCAGCACAGAATAATCTTTCCTCTTATCCTTCATGCTAAAGAAGAATTAAAATTGCTGAAAGCCAATTACAGTCTTCCAGAGATTTTTTTGTTTGTTTTGTATTGAAAAGGCGGCTTCTGCTCAAAGTCATACACAGGAAAAAAATAATGGCAAATAAAATACAGCCCTGCACAGCCCTTGAGGAGGTATGTAATTCCCAGGCCTCTGTTATTTAATTATTTTTTAAATTTTATAGCAAATTCCCATTCCCATGCATGAAATTACAATCCTTGTAAATTTCTGCTGAGGAAGCATGGGAAGAAAATGAAATTGTTCTAACCAGTTCTAGTGCATTATTCTTGGACTTCAAAGCAATTGAATGCATCATCCTTAGTGCTTCAGAGTCAACACTGAATAAACATCTCTTACATCTTTAAAGCTCACCTTGTGCTAAACTTAAGTGCTGATCCACACCAGGACTGAATTGATATTAAAATGAGAAAGCTCAGTGTTTAAAGGTTGTGAGTTTTAAGAGTTTTTCTCTTATATTTCAAAAAGAAGAAAAAGATCAAGTGACTGCTGGTTGCACCTTGGGGCGAACTCTGCCATACCGAGATGGGCTGAGTGTAGAACAGAGGTGGAACATGCACCTGTGTCTGACAACTATTCCCTTTCCTTCCCTCCCTTTCCCCTTCCCCTTCCCTTCTTCCCTTTTTCCCTTTCCTTTTCTCCCTCTCCCCTCTCCCCACATTTTGTCCCTTACCTATCTGCAATCCCATTTTTCCCTGCTCAGCAGAACTGAACCATTCCCTCCTCACTATCAGCAGGTGCCTGACAGCCCCATTCCAGCTCTGCCCATGGAATGAGCACCCTGGGAGTTCTCATCACTGTTCTCCCATCTCAGTCCTGTGCTGGGAAATGGAACTGGAGTCAATCAAGCAATTAAATTTGAGACTTCCTAGCCACTGGAAATGTGGCAGTCGTCCTCTAATACACCTACAGGAAATTAAACAATGTTATCATCAGCCTATGAATAACTTTTTAATTCAACCTGCTGCACCAGCAGATGCCAGGTAGCTGCATCTGTACCAATACAGCACCTGTCCCAGGTACCAATATAGCACAGCACAAGGCTAACTCCCCTGTTTATCAGAGGCTTACTTTAAATTTGCTTTGCAGCTCTTTCAGGATATGGCCTGTTTCCCTCTATCTCTGCTTTTAGTAATATCTGCTAATAAACAACATGACTAATATTTGATAATAAACAATAGTAGAAGCCTATATGAACCGAACATGTGTCTCAAGAGCACTGATATTGTTTCATATCGAAACATTTGGAGGACAAATCTGATAACCTTTTAGTTGCCACTGAAAGTTATGATTTAGATTTTTTTTTCACACTGAGGAACAAAACACACGAGTTTAGCTGCCAATTAGTCCTACCCTGTAAAGCATTTTCTCACTAATTCTGTCAATTCATTCCACTTAGGATCTGGAACTTAAATGGAGGAGGAGGGGATGAGTTAAAAATAGCAGAAAAAAAAAAAAAAAAAAAAAAAAAAAAAAGGGCAGAAAAAAAAAACCAAATTAAAAGAAANCAGGAAAAAAAAGCCAATTAGTAGGAATTGCCACAGTAACCTTTGTCAGGATAAATTTAAGGTATAAGGCTCCAAGATAGTTACTATGGCGACCATGGGCACTTGCAAGGTACCTCTAATGAGAAATGCAGTATCTGTCACACAAGCAAGTAGATGCAGCAGCAGCAGCCCAACAGGCTATTTAAAGACACTTTTCTCCCCTGCCACCGTTTTTCAAAGAGCAGCAGGAAAATAAACTGCTACTCAAGTAGCTTTAGAATATGTGGTTTTTTCAATTTTTAATTTTTTCCTCATTCCTTCAGTCACTGAACTGTTAAGATACCAGTATATGATTTATCCAAATTTAACAGGTTAGATTTACAAACATTACCCACACTTTGTCTACTCTTTCCAAAAAAAATTTTGGAAAGTCATCTAAAAACTCCAAGGAGTGAAAGGTTTTTACCTAAAAAAATGACACAGACACAGGTTTAGAGTAAAAAACCAAGAAAAATGTTTGTGAAAAAGTTTGCATCAATTCTCTTATTTGCCAATACAATGTGCCGCTGTTATTGTTAAAAAATATATTTTACTAGATGGAAAGTGTCTCAGATATGTGTTTGGTATTTTCTCCAAATATACACAGACAAGTACGCAAGAGTGAACAGCTTAAAAAAATAAAGTTTCTCCTTTTTCTACACAAATTCCACTTCATTTCCAGCGCTTACAATCAAAGTCTATTTCAAATCTGGGCTGTCACTGCCACCACACGCACCCTCATCAAGGAAAAACTTGGATTAACTTGTTACAGCATACACAAAATGACACAGGTCCCACCAGGACCCTAAATAACATATTTCAGGACCTTGAAAAAATAATAAAATGTGTGCTGCTGCAACTCCTTGGTACCTCTCAGGGTGCTGCTCTGGGCTCCCCAGCACAGGAGACCTGTGCACCTGCTCAGGAGGCTCCAAACAAGAGCCATGGAAATGCTCGGAGAGCTGGAGCCCCTCTGCTCTGCAGCCAGGCTGGGACAGCTGGGGGGCTCAGCCTGGACATGAGAAAGTTTCAAGGAGACCTTAGAGCAGCTTCCAGTGCCTAAAAGGAAGTGAGAAAACCTGAGAGAGACTTTTTATGAAGGCCTGTAGTGGCAGAGCAGTGGGTTTAAATGGAAAGAAGGCAGATTTAAATTGGATGTAAGGAAGGTGGCTTTTACAATGAGGGTGGTTCTGGCACAGGTTGCCCAGAGAAGCTGTGGATGCCTCATCCTGGAAGTGTTCAAGGTTGGATGGGGCTTGGAGCCACGTGAGACAGTGGAAGGTATCCCTGCCCATGACAGGGACTGGAAGTGGATGACCCTGAAGGTCCCTCCCAACCCAAACCATTCTATGTTTCAATGATTTCAAACTACACATTGAAAGGTTTGTTCAACACCATCCCCAGCCTCAAACCTGGGCACCATCACCCTTCTCAAAGCCTGTGCCAGCTGTCACTGGTAATTCAGCTGTGCTGGGAGCACAAGAATAGCCCTGGTTCAGTGTCAGTCACTGCTCTTACCCTCCCTGTTAACACAGAAAGCTTCACTGCAGCTTTCCACTCATAGGTTTTTTTTGATCAAGTCTGGTTTTGCTCATACCAAATTGAATCTTCATGCAGTGAAAGAATCTTATTCATGCCTCTTCTTAATTATCAATAAATTACTAAACTTCAATTATTACCTCTCTCAGTGCTAAAGAGGCGGCTTCTCTCCTTTTAAACACTGCAAATTAAATACTAAAATCTTTCTTTAAGTAATACATCTAAGCCCAAAGCACTCAGGAGAACACACTGTGAAAACCAGATCAATGGTAGCTTGTGATTTAAATAGGTTAAATGTGGGTTTGGCAACTTTGCAGCCAAGCTTTTGCATTGATATTAGCAGGTGTTAGATCTCCTTGAAGCTGCAAAAGCTCTGCCAACTCATCAGGAGATGCACAACTCATTAACTCAATTTTGATATAAAAGATAGGGCTGGGAAGCTTCCCTGGTGAAGTAACCCTGGAAGGAAACTTTGGTGGTGAGTATAATTTACGTGTTAGGCCCTCACTTGTCAAAGGAAAAGGTTTTAGCTGAGATAATCCCATGGCTGGGATTTTACCACACATTTCACAGCCAACTATTAACAGAATTAATATTCTGCCGTGTGTTCTGAAGAGTTGACATATATTTCAGGTTCAACTTTTTTTAAAAAAGACAACGAATAAATACTTCAAGAAAAATACTCCTGTCCTAGTAAACTGTTAGAGCGGGTGTCAGTTTGAGAGAAAAATTTCCTCATGCAAGCAATGACTCAGTAGATTCTTTCCAAAAGAAGCTTTGTTTCTGGAGACTTATACAGATAAGAAGGGGGGGGAAAAAACATTTTAATTCTATGAAAGGCACACTAAACCACTGGCTCAAATCTATTCTGCTACACTGAGTTTATCTAGTTGCAGCAAGTACCTGAATTTATCCAGATTTTAACTGCTTTGTTATGTAGTTTATAACTCTTTCAGCTGACTCAAAATATTAAAGCAAAGGTTGCTTTCCTGCTTGTCCACTGCCTTCCCCTCTCAGTTAAAGCACAGAGCTAAACCCACCTGCTTGGCATCAGCACAATTCAAGGGAAAGAAGACTGAGGAGGAGAATAAGCAACAGGGGAGAGGAGAAATAAGAGTATTTGAAGCACCCAGAAGAGCACCTGCCATTGGTGAGGAAAATCTCTTTTCCATCCCAAAATAATCTACTATAAACAGCCTCCAACTACCTCCTCTCCTCAGCAGTGCAAATCCTGCAACAAATGCATGTGTAGGAACACTCCAGAAACCTTCAGGTTATGAGTCAGGGAAAAAATCTGTGGACAATAGCAAAACCTTCACCAAGAAGTAAATAATTCAGTTTGCGAAGACAAGAATCAATGAAACAGTTTCCATTTAACCACCCTAACAACAGTTACACCAACCAGAAGAGCTTTTTCCTGTAACTGGGTGAGGGGAAAAAAAAATATTCTATCAATCATCTTGGACTATTAAGCTTGAAATACTTTTATATTTCATTCTTCTATTCACAATGTGTTCTTGCTTTTATTTTCTCTTTTTTCCCTCAAGTGTAACACTGGATTCCTCTCTCAAATCAGGCTCCCTTTTGCAAATATTTTTTCCCTAGTACTTCCTTTCAACTTAAATAATTTTCAAGTATCATCTTCTCATTTGGTGCGATCATTCCAAAGAAGTGAAAACATCCTGCCCTGTGCTGATACACAACATTCTGCTCAAAAAGATGCTTGTTTAATATTCAACTACTACTGAGCCATAGGTAGGATTTTCACTGATGTATTAAAACCTGGATCCAATTCCTAAGAGGTAAAAGGCAGCCCTGAGCTCATCATCCACTATTTAAAGCTCAGATTCTTTTTCCACACTGTTCATCACTTTGGATTTATTAGGACTGAAGTTCACCTGACAATTCATCATCTTGTCCTCTGTCGCTGCTCACATCAGCTCCCTCCTTCACAGTGCAGCGCCAGGGCCCTTCCCAGCCCTCTGCTCACTCCTCTTCCAACACAGTTCCAAACAAAGCTGAGCAGTTCAGGGCCCAGCCCACATTCCAGAAGGGCTCCAATGAAGACCTGAGCTCTGCAAGTTATTACTGCCTTTCTAAGCTGATTTATAACTTTCCCTTCCTATCCCAGAGCAGCTTGATTTCTCGATCAGCTTCTGGTGGGGACCTCTTTCCCATGTTAAGAATTATATTAATTAGACCCTCCTCACCCAGAAGCTTGTTCATTCCTCAACAGAACTTCAATGGATTTACGAGCTACATCTTCCCTGCATAAAGCTCTGTTTACCCCTTCCTAGTTCAGCACATTTATTCAATGCAGCTGCACACATAAAACTGAAATAAACATGTAAGTAACCTTCTTTAGCACAAGTCACCCTCCTTCCTAAGGGCACTTATTTATTATTTGACATATCAAATGTGGAATGTTTCCTTGATGTCGGGATCTTTCATAGCCTGACAGCACTATACAGGATAAGGAGTAATTTGTAAGTGTATCTATGGAGGTTTTAAACACACCTCCTGCACTAGGCAGAAATCAAGGTACCACACAATCCAGGCTGAGAGTTGCTCTCCCACTGAGGGCCACAATTCCCAGTGATCTCATTTCTTATACTTCAAAAATACAAAGCTAGAGCAGAATTCTTCATTTGTATGAAAACACACTGGAAAGAGTGTGCATTTTTGAAAACCTGAAACATGACAAAGGTCTCGCTGGGGAGGGTTCAGCCACTGGAAGAGTGGGCTGGAGTGCACAGAAAATGAGGTTAAAGAAGAAGAGTTAACATCCCCCTGTTCCCTGCCAAGATTAGACAGTTTTATAGGGCAAATCACAAATTGTATTCAAACTTAGCAGAATACTGGTTTGCTTTTTTAATTCAGGACCTGTAAATCTTTCCATTATTCCAAAGAAGGCTTCAACTTTTTGCCTGTGATACCAGTTATTACGGTGGCATTGGTGAGGGGGGAAGAAAACAAAATTTCCAAATCAGCATCTGGAGACACATTCGTAACTGCAAAATGAAAATGTCATAAAAGGTTTGCTTTATATATTATAGCATTTACTTAACATTTTTCAGTGATCTTTTGAAATCACTGTTGTTTTAGCTTTTGATTCCAGTTAATGAAGGCAGAATTAAATGGATGTCAAGAGTAAGGAATAAATTCAAGCTGATGAAGCACTAATTTTAAATGAGTGTTCTCTTTGAAGGAAATACTCACAAACCAGCTGTTTTAATTATACTTTTGATCATCTAAAACAAATTAATAGAAATAGGATATTTTAATATCCAACCTCAGGAAATCTATGCTGTACCATTGTGATCTTTTACAGAATAGCACAAAGCAGGCAGAAAGCCAAATCTGGGCAACATCTGAGTGTAAGTTTCATAAATCCTTGGGCCATTAAGGCAGACACAACTGGCAGCCACTCAAGACAATCTTCTTTCATCCCATTAACGCAGCCACTGTGTCACCACGGCCACAAAACACAGCCAAGTGCTCCTAAATACAGGGAGTGTTATGGTCTAAATTAATCTATTTATCCACAGATATCGATCAAACCAGGTGTGACCTGCAGACCTACACCCAAAAGCTCAGTCTCTTACTGGCAGCATAAACAAAAATGACCTGAAATGTGTTAGGGAGCTTTTCCACAAAAAAAATAAAGATGATGGTTAATTGGGAAATGGACTAAAACTATTCAGTTACCTTCACCACTTTGTCTTGCAATCTCTAAAGTGTCTAGGTAGCATCCAGATACCCTTCACTCCTTATGTCCAAGTGTCCAAATATCAGAGCAATTTATTAGGCAAATAAATTCCACAGAGCTTTTTCATCTGTTAGATGAGCATACAAGGCACCAGGTTTAGGTTACAGTGAGCAGAAAAAGTATTTCACCTAACTGAACCTATGGAGGTGGACTGTGCAAATTCACATTGCTCACAAAAACACACTACTTAAAGTAGTCTGGAGGTCAAAGCCTTACCAAAAAGTGGCACTATGCCATCTGTAACAGCAGAAAGAAACAAGGAAAAAAGGCTAAGGAAAAAAAAGTTGTCCTCCACAGAAGGGAGAAAAAAAAACCCCAAGACAGACTAGGACAAATTTTGGAAAGACAGGAAGTCTTGGAGGATGAAAGAAAGCGACAGAAGAACCAATTCCTATGGACACGGACACTGCTGGCTTTGGGAAGAACGAGCAAGTTTACCAGTGAGTAGGCAGATTTTCAAATCAAGGAACAGTGCAGGTTGGGAGGTCCCTGTGGAGGTATCCACTCAAACCTGGAAGTTGGCCCCAAAGCCCCACATTCACAGCACAGCACCAGGCAAGTAAATTGTTCTTTGCATTGCTGCTCCCATCCAGGCACAGAGCTCAGGGCAGCTCCCTCTGCCTGCCCTGCCTTGGGCACTGCTGCATCCCACTGGGGAAGAAAGAATTCTGAAACAACCTCTGCAACAACAATCTCTGCAGCCTGCCTTGAACTGACCCTGCAAGGCAAGTCTGAGAGAAATTTGGGCTGTGCCAACTGTGCTGGAGCTGCACAAAGGCACTCCCTCACTTATCTGAGCTACTGTGGAGGGCACCTCTTTCTGCCTCACAGTTGCCTGCCATCATTTCAGTCAGGAGTCCCAGGTTTCTAATACAGATTTTACAATGAGAGGCAGCCAACAAAATATCTCAGGTGTGCTGACCACAGAGCAGGTTTGAGACAATACAGAAATTTTGGTTAAGTATCCATCTCACAGAAATACAGACAAACGTGGGGAGAAAAAATGTTGATTAATACACCTTTCCTTTCTCTTTCAGTGTTCAGAAAACCTATGGGAAAAAGGACAAACCCCAAAGTTCCACAGAATCTTTTCTTCCTGGGAATATTGGTATTTTTGTATTTCATTCTAGCAGGGAGATTAAATTATGGTGAAAAGTTGATAATGTTCACCTTCATCCCCCACTTCTTTCCATCACCCATCAATGCTGAAACATGATTTTCTAAAAGCACAGTCTGAATTTATTGGTTTGAATATGTGTGAATTAAGGCCAAGCACAAGTCATTTCAATTCTGACTTCCTTCAGGAAGAGGTATTTTTTCCTGTTTAGCTTGTTGCTGCATTGTTATCTAACAAAAGAAACAATTATAATTTTTCTTATATTCTTACTTTTTTTTCCACATACCTTGCACAAAAATGAAAATCCAATTAAAAAGTATTAGCACTTCAGTCAATTTTTTTAACAGGCCTGCACTTTGTCAAATGCTTCCACAACTGTGCCTAGCACCCAAGAATTTCAATAAATAAATAATTTTTTCAAGTATTGAAGAAATTAAGGCAGGAAAAGGTCTGGTTTCTTCTATGAGAAAAAAAGTTCTTTTTTAAAAAAATAATTCCTAAATCTGAATCCTGAAATCAATTACTCTGACTTTTTTCAAGAGACTGCTTTTGAACCATGCAAGTCCTACAACCTGTAAGCTACTTAGGATTTAAGGGGAAAATTAAGATGACTGGTCTGGATTTTGAGTGATTTATAGCTCATTTAAAACTGGGACAGCAAACTCGTGCTACATCTGTGTGATATTTTGTATAAGGGCCAAACTATCCAGCCACGTTTATGTTGTACCCTATTAAACTTAATAAATCCTGTCAGACAAACTTGGCCTGCGCTCACAGAGCTCCCGTTTCCCCAGCTGCTGCATACACAAAATATTACAAATAGTGCAAATTGGGTCTTTAGAGGCCAAGGCAATGTTCAGAGAGGTCAGAAAAACTGCTGTGCAGGCCAGATCCAGTGAGTTACTCACCCCTGATTTAGGAAAAGGCAACTGAAGTAAGTGGGAAAAGAAAAAGAATCGTATGAAAATTCATGTAATACTAAAAGAGCTGCCTACCCAGTGCAGTATGCCAGGATTAATATCATCCATACATTGAGTTTTGGGGAAGGGAGGGAAGAGGAAAACAACCTCCCCTTTTCTCAGACAAGTCTGAGAAAGCTGACCCAAAGGAAGCTCTTCACACCAGCAGCTGGAGAAGGAAGTTCACCCAGCTCAAATACACATTTCTTGACAGAAACAAATGCTAAATTCAAATGCAAATCATAGGAAATAGATTGTCTGCACATTCTTTATGCAAATACATCCT
Source organism: Hylia prasina (assembly GCA_013397195.1). Lineage (NCBI taxonomy): Eukaryota > Metazoa > Chordata > Aves > Passeriformes > Sylviidae > Hylia > Hylia prasina. The sequence continues at coordinate 780,405 of VYXD01012675.1, forward strand.
AACTATTCAAAAGAAAAGCATGATATTGCATTGGGGACAGGACAGGGACAGAAACATATTGCTGTAATAACTACAAGGGCATTTGTTTTCATCATCAATTACAGGGATAGAACACTGGAAAAGGTCTTTCACCTGGGAAGTGTGGCAATTGCAGGCAGATCTTTGGCAATTCCACCTCAGTACCAGCCTTTGTGAAGGTCTTTGCCTCCACTTCTCTGTGAGGGAGACGGTCTGATGATGCCTGAGGCCTTGAAATCTCTTCATTTCTAGATACATTCATAGACAACTCAAAGGCCATTTTTTATTCATATGTTCACTTCCCTTAACCTTTACAGGAGAGCCCTCCTCTGTCCCCACCTCACACAGAACATTAATAATGCCTTTAAATTTTACTGTGCTTGTCAAACCAACGTCAAAGTCTTTTATTTTCACAGGTCACCTGCGTCTTCTACCATTTGATCTCCTCTTTGTCCTGTGTGTGTGACCAGAACTGAATATCAAAATTCTCTCCTATCATTCCCTCTTTCTATCTGCCTCTCCTGTTCTCAGATCACATCTGGGGTTTGCAGTGCAGTCACACTGAGGACTCTCAGCCTCTGTGATCACCCACAGGGGCTTCGCACCTTACGAAGGAACCAGGACCAGGGCAGGGACAAGCTTGGAAGGGACCTCAAAAGAGCATCTGGTTTTCAGGGGATGCAAATGGATTCCTTGAGTACTTTAGCTACAAAGCAGTCCAAAACTGAAATTTCTTTTTATTACTTCTTCTATTGGTCTTCCCTTTTTTAATTATTGTTTGTTATTTTGCCATTCTATAGTTTTTGCAGAATCCTCCTGTGACACCTCCAGTTTTTGGAAAGTGCTTTGAAATAAATAGGAACATCATAACTGATTCATACTATGGATCTGACCAGTGCTAGATGTATCACTCTTTCCTACCCAAACAATTCCTTTACAATCTTTTTGTTGAAAGTAACTAATTGTTCACTCAAAATTATTTACTATGTTTAAAGATTGATTCGGCTATTAGTAGAAAAAGGCAAGCCTTAAAAACCTAAAAATGTATTTAAAAACTGTCAAATAAGAGACAAAATGAAAACAATTTCCCTGACAACAAAGGGTGATTTTCATGTTTTAGTTAATACAATTTGACTTGAAGGTATCTCGGAAATATCCAGCTGGCCATAGATTTAACACAAAGACCAAGGGCAACTGCTGTGAAATTTTATTTTCTCTTGACAGCAGGCAAAGCCTTAATCATAGCAGCTTTGTCTTTAAAACATAAACTGTAACAGCAATGTATGGAAAAAAATCATTAATCTCCCATACAGACAACATGCCCTGTCATAAACAGACACACAAATTAAACATTGACTTGGCAGCTGTGAGAAATAACAATCATCATTTACTTACACATGGACAATAAATTTATTGGGGGAACTTTTGGTTCAAAATGGGGCAGAATTTTTAATTCTCATTCCCTTTGAAAGAGGACTTATTTCAAAGTGTTTTCAAAATGTGCATTGTTAACTAATACTGCAGAAATTGCAGTGTACCACTGCACAGGCTCCACAGCTCAAGTAATAAATGCATTTACACCAAATAATTAAGCAGCAGAAATGACCCTCATAATGAGTATGCACACAAAGGACTTTTAAAAAATTCTTTCGTTTCCATGGATGAGAGAAACACCAGACTATGTGATGAAAGGTGTAAAAGCGAAAATGATAATTTGTTTCTTTAATTATTCTTGTCTCATTAGAATGGAACAGAAAAAAATCAAACAGGGTGAAGTCAATACACACAGAAGGTCACTTAGCAAAATTGAACAAAATACCTATAATTCTGCTGACTATAAAAAAAAAGAACCAAAACCTACTGTAGAGTATATGTGTAAGCAAACACACTCATTTAACCCTGTAACCCTGCTAAAAGGCAGGGTAAAACTGCTGACCCAGAAAGGAAGCCTGAACTTGAGAGTTGACTTTGCTATTGCAGTATTTCTTCAGCTTCTTTTTAATTAGGCAACTCCCAATTAAGAAAAATGAAAAGGCCAAAATTCCATCATGTTCTTTCACATCAGCATCCCCCAGGTCACCAGCACTTGTGAAATGCAAGTTTTGCACAAAAGCCTCTCTGATTCATATTACCAACAAAACCATTTCCTCTTTTACCACGGCCTGTCCTGTTTCCTGTCCTGGGCATGCCAAGTTTTAACCCTCGTGGTCCTCACGCCAAGGCCAGAAGAGCTTGAAAAGCCCAATGTGTGAATGTGCAGAGCCCAGCTGTGGAGTGTCACACGTGGGGAAGACTCCAGCAGCTGAGCTCTGCTGTCCCACAAGGACAGAGGGGAGCATTGATCCACTCAGACCCTCCCTTCCATCAGTCCTGCCCCGGCGCCGATGCCTCGGGCACGCCGTGCACAGAGTGGGAATGGAAAGGCAAGGCAGGGTGTGTGGTACCAACTGAGAGATCCTGGGGCACACAACGAGATAAGATCTATTGCCATAAATTATGAAGTGATTTATGCATACATGAGGGCTGTCATGAAATCTAATTTTAATGGTTTGATAATCAAGTAAGAAACACCATAATTACCGTACCTAAGGTTTTTCAATAAATTCAGATCACTGCTAGTGGCAACACTTTTTTGTTCACAGACATTAATACAATTCCCTCCAAGAGCTGTCTGCTATATTTTTCCACGTCAGAACAACCTGTTGATTACCTCGTTGCTGGGATAAACAAGCTCAGATTCCCCACTGATTACATTCAAACCACTTGCACTTTGCTCACTGCAAAAGTCCTTTAACATTGCAGCTGACTGCTTCAAGACACAGATTTTTTCTTCTTCAAGAAACTGGAGACTCAGCTAGTCCAGAGAAAATCTCTGGAGGCTGAACTTTCCAATAGCAGACATGAGAGAATTTGCCTGTCATATGTTCAACTGGAGAGGTGAACAAAACGTGTTGATACCACCGTGTGATATTTTAAATTAACTGAAGACATTGCCAACATTTCAGCATCACTCACTGCAGCCAGAACTTCTGTAGAGTAACTTGGCTGGCATCTTTTCATCAGGACACCAGGTCTCCAGTGCATTTGCCTGTAGATATTGAAGTTTAAAAAACTCCTGCAGATGTAAAGCAGCAAAAATTAATTTGAGTTGGAATCCAGCTTTGCAATGAACCCTAAAATTATTTTCAGGAGCTCAACAAACAACCGTCCAAAACTCTTGCTCCTCTCTTTTCTTCAACCAATCTAACAGGAGAGGGAGGACAAATGTCCTGTCTTTTCCTTCTCTACTCCAAAGGAATCTTGGTTCTCTTGTCTCCCCACCATAATCTCGTGGGAACTAAAGACCTCAGACAAAAACATGTCAGTAATTGTCCCACAATGGGATACAAAGGAACATTTCAAGTCATGTGGAAAACCAGAGATGGGAATATGAAGTCTCTAATTAACATCTTGGGATACAGGGGGAAAAAAAGGTTGATCCTTTCATTTATTTGTCTGCAAAACAAGCAACGATGAAAGACAGAAAGATGAGTGAACAAAATAATTACTGAGCCCAAATTATCATTTCTGACTACAAAATGACAGGGAGCAAAATGTTTCTCTGTCCTAAAATAGAGGGAAAAGAGTGTCACTTCTCAGAAACACTGCTTATATATATCTCCAAGAACAGCTACAATGCACACAGTAAATAATCCCAATTATTGGCTTAAAAAGTAGAGCAAATTGTAAGTTTAAGCTTTTCTGAAAGCTAAAACGATAATTTTCACTAGTCAGCAGAATAATCTTACTGTAGAAAAAGGCATCTATTTTCCAGATAGTCTTTTGATGGCCTAAAGGATGTCACTTTTCCTAAGTAGTATAATACTAGTTTTTCCTCACATATGCAGCGTTATTGTAGCAGCTATTATTGCCCTGTTTCTAAGTTAATTGAAGCAAATTGCCTTTCAGACCCTAAAATAAAAATATTGTGCAGTACTCCACATATTTGATCCAATTTACATGAATACAAATAAGACAGAGAACAGGACAGGGTTGGAATGCACCAAATAACGTGGATACTACAAAATGGATCCCAGGGACTGCCCTTTATGGGCTCAGGAAGATTCAGCAGTGCCACCACTGATCTGCTGACAGCCCCAAACTATTTTTGGCATTTCTGTTTCCATCTCCTCACCCTCCCCATTGCCAGCACCTTTGTCAATTGTACAGCTTTATTATAAATCAAATATATTACAGTGAGTGTTCTAATAAGTGCAGCACCCAGGAACTTCCATCAGCATTCCTCATTTTCCATGAGGAAATCAAGGATCCCTTGATCCAAGGCAAGGATCCCCTGCAAATTCCCTCTCAGGAGGGAAAACCTTACATTCTACAGTGACCACTCTGTAATAGAGAGAAGCAACACACCAAAACTTCCAAGCTATTTTACTTTCTAAACATCTAAAGTGGGAAGCAAAAGAAGCCACAGTAAGCAGGATGCAGCATTATCCTTTGTGGGTCTGGAGGCAGAGAATGTGAAAACACTTACAGTCCCCAGCAATAACAACAGGGACGAAGAAAACAATTTCCTGCTACCTCCATTCTGTCAGGATGGGAGATTTCAAAGTGAGGGTGATGAATGGAGAGAGAGTAAATTACAAAAGGAGGAGAAAGCGACCAAAGCTGGCAAAAAGTCATAATTTAAATAAAGGTAGAAGGAGGCAAACATTAAGAATGAAGGCAGCATCCAAAAGGTACCAGGAGGAGGAAAGAAATCCTCCACTTGATTGAAAAGCCTCTCTTTAAATATGAATCAGGTATTAACAACAATTACTATCCAAAGAAAAAAATTCCTAAAAGGAGACTCCAGAAGAGGGATGTGTTGAAAAGCTTTAGGCTGAAAACCTTGGTTCAAAAGCAGATTCCAGGAATGCTTGCTCTGTATTAAAAAGCAAAGATCTGGAGCCACTGCTTAAAAAGGGAGATGATTTCTCCTTCTTTTTTTTTTTTTTTCCCACCCCAAAGAGTAACAAAGGCCTTTTTCTAGAAGCAAGAAGCTAATTTTAAAGCCCAGTGTATGTTTCACCGGCTTTTCTGTAGTAGATCCATTGGAAAAAAAGTTAAAACTCAAGGCAACATAGGAGCCATATATACAGTCCTAAAATTAAAAGCATTTACCTTCAAGAAAGAGATAATAAATGAGTTTAGAACCGATAGAAGACTCTGTGCAATTTCTAACCAACACAAAAAATGTATTTTGCAATAAGAATAAAAATAACTTTAAAGGTTTAAATAGCTGCAACATATATACAATCTCCCTTGATAAATGACTGCTTCAAAAGACTTTTTGAAAGGGTTTATATCCATTACAATGCAATGATTTAAGGATATTTAAATCCAGAGGAAAATAAAATTCAATCTAAGGGATGCAAAGAAATTTTACAACCTGATTTGTAGCTAATTTCTGTTATATATTGTCCCAAAAACTGGGAATGAATAATTTCAAGGAGTTTGAAAACTATAAAAACAATACAAAAAAGACAAGAGGCATAAAAATAAAATTATAAAATAATATCGATAAGAACAAGAACATTTTGGTGACTGTTTAGGCTGTTTTTTAAAAAAATAAAAAAGCCAATTCTTTCCAAATAAAAGGAAGAAGCACTGTATGTTACTGATGTTTTTGTCCATTGTTTGATAAAATAAAATTCAACCTGAGTTATAGTCTACACATTTCCACTTGGTTGTGCTTTGGGAGTCACCAAGGCAAAAAGCATTCCAAATTTACTATTTTACCTATTCTGTAATTCTTCTTGATAGCTGCATTCCTTGCAATTAACGTGGTTTGACTTTGAACTTAATATCCATCCAGGGATTTGCAGACATGAAAACATCTCTTTAACCAAGTTTCTCAGCTGCAGGCCTTAAAGAGTGCAGCACAGCCCTCCCAGAGAAGAGGGCAGAGCAGGGAGCCCCTGACCCAAAAGCAAGATTCCCTTTTTCACATTATCACCTTTTCCGGGATGGAACTGGAATTCAGACGCAATGATCATCTGAAGGAGATTAACAAGGCAACCCCAGGCTACAGCCAGCAGCAGGAATCTGAGGCAGGTGTATAATGGCAAATAATGGTTAATAATGAGCTGTACATCACTCTGGTAGGGTTGTAAGAATCAATACCCAAAACAGCCTGCTTGATCAGAAATATATTTTCCCACAGAGATTGGGATTGCTTTTTCTTCAAATCTATTTTTCTTTCTTGTAGTTTTCTTTGTAGGAAAAGTGAAGAAATGGCTGGGGAACCACATAAAGAAAATTTAAAACTGGGAAAGGATAACAAACTATCAGGTTTTAACACCAGGATTACATTCAGAGCACATGGAAATTACATCCAAACACTCTACAAGCAGTACACCTCAGTACCAACTGCTTTGTATTTCATTATTTTCAGGACTACTACATGCAGAGCCAAAACAAATTTAAGCAAAACTTTTATATTCTTCGACTTGTGTACAACATTTAAAAAGAAAAACGGGCACCTAAATGTCACCAGTTGTGCACAAAAAAGTAACAGGGCTAAATCTGGGCCCTTTTAGCAGTGACAGGACTCACCGCTGACACTCCCCAGCGTGCAGAATTAAATCTTCATTGTTCCTGGCACTGATGGTCAACTCATGCTCTGTGGAATTGAAGACATCAAGAAGGAGGTGACACTGCCGGGTGCTGTTCAGATGGAGGGGAAAAAAAGCACAATTTCAGTGATGATAGTATTGTATGTCTATCAAAATTAGTATTTGTACATGGATATAAATACACATGCAAAGAATACATACATTCACAGACAGGTTTAATCTCCTCCTCCAATTGTAATATCCTTATCCTTACTAAAACAATCTTTTTAAAAATTAGATGATTTTTTTTTGCTACAACTAAACAGAAGGGTACATCCCAAAGAGAAGCAGTCCCATGACAATTCTGACCTGCACATTATCAAGCCCCACAGCATTTGGTCACCTGTCTATATTCTCACTTTGCAGCGTTCACATTCACTTCTGTGGGGAAAGCCACAGACATTTTTCAGTTCTTCTTGAGCCTTCACATAAAAATAAGAGTTGTATTATTTTAAATTACCTTGGCATTACCTCTTTAAGACACAAATTTGCAAACAAAAATTTATATTGGTTTAAGTTCATTGTAAAGGAGAAAATCCATTTCCATGTCTTGTCTACAGACCACGACAAGCTGACAACTGGAGCACTTAACCTTGAGAAGAAGAACAACTACTTCTCTCTGTAAGACAGGCAAACACAGGCACTTCTCACAGAAAAACTTAATATTTGTCAACTACTATCTTTCAAATCTAAATTTCCCCAGATGCATTTGACAGAAATACACCAACTGAATTTCTGGTAACAAGAAAATAATACTAACAAAGTTGCAGAATAGAAAGCTTACTGCAAAAGTTCATGCCAATGAACTTTTTAATTACAGTTAATATTATTTTATAATATTCACCACTCTTATTAATTATGTTAATATTATTAATAATAATTTACTATTTTAGTTTTTCTTTAATACAATTAAGTGTTAATATTTTTATAATTATTTTATTCTAATTAATATTCTGGAAAATTTTATTCTAACTTACAACCTTTTCTTCCTTGTGAGAATAAACAAAAATAGCAGCATTGGTGATAAAAATACACATGAAAATTTACTGGAACCATGTACTAAAATGCCAAATCCAATCAGACAGCTGAAATAACACTTTACCAATCTATCTGAAATTAAAAGCTTCCCAAGAGGCCACTGAACAACCCAGAAATATCCTCAAAAGGGAAGAAAGAAGAATATTGATGAAGTGAGAGTTGTCAGAGCCATCCTTCAGTGTGCACAATCAAGCTACAGTTGTGTGTCTGGGGCAACCAAGAATAGTTACAATTTAGTTATAGTTTTATAGTTAGAGTTATAGTTAGTTATATTTACTGCACAATAGTTTACAACTGAACTGAAATGCCACTGCAAAGGCAATTAAACTCAGAGGTACAAGAGTTTAAGAACTGTTCTACTTTTGAAATAGGTTCTTTGGTCCATAATACAACTCTGCTCTGAAAATCAAAGACGTCCTTTCCAGAGCACACACAGGAGGAAACGTTTTGCCAATCCTTGGGACAGGGACACTCCCAGGACCAGCCCAGGAGGTCGAGGTTTAGGTCCCCAAGTGACAATAATGTCACCTGCAGCCAGGCACTGCAAGACCCACAAGCACTGCAGGGGTCAGGACCTTAGCAAAAATAAAAAAAGTCAGGACTCTTAGCAAAACTAAAAAGCAAAAGTGGGAGTGGAGGCTTTTTTAATATATATTTTAAGAGATTTCTTTCTCTTTGTAAAACTCCAGTGACTACTGAATACAGAGGGCGATGCAGGAAGGCAGTTGAGTGCCTGAAGCAAACATGTCAAAACTCAGGAATTTAGAACAAACAAGGAGATGTGGCTCTTGTTAGAAACTTAGAACTCACAAGAAAGAAATAACTGGAAGGGCAGTACTTGAGTCAGTTACCAGAAAAGAATGGAAAAAAAAAAAGCGGGGGAAAGCTTTTATCAGCTTCTACCTCATCACTGGGAGAGTGGGACGAGACCTGTGAATTCTCAACCTTTGCATCTGCAGTAGGTACAAGGTGATGGTCTGGAAGAGCAACTTCCAGTGTAGATTAGTTTTAAAAACTTAATATGGAAGGAATTTGATATTTCTGCCACAGCAAACCCAAACAAAACAAACATTCAAGTCTCCTGCAGTATCTTCTGGCAGCAGGGCCAAAGTTTTGCAAATAAAACAATTCATGCCACAAAGGACCTACACAAGCAGCTGCCCTTCAAGACTAAACAACATCAATGATATTAAAAATTCCCAAATATGAATTGAAAATTATTCATCACTATGACATTTATTTCCTCCTCTTCCAACACTACACAAAATAGACATGTAGGAGAAATAATTCTTTCTTTGTAATTTTACGTTAACACTCAAGGGAAAACTTTAGGTAAAAAAAAAAACCAACTTGAAGTTACAGAACTATTACAGTCCTTGCAAACAGAAGAAAAAGATATTAGTGTCAGAGAATTGAAAGTAATATTGAAAGTAACTGTAGAAAAAGGTAGCACTAGATCTTCAGAATAAATGCAGGACTGTATCAAAGAGACTGTTACAGCAATGAAAACCAAACACTATTAAAGGTTAATTATTATTATTATTATTATTATCGAAACAGGAAGCTTCAAACAGAAGCTGCATCCAAATAAGGAAACCAAGAAAGCATAAGATCTGGAAAATCCAATGTAATGCCAAAAAAAGTTTAAAAAACAAAACAAAACAAAAACCCAAAAACAAAGCTAAACAAAAAAAAAGAGAAGAGAGAGGAAAAAAACCCAACCCCTGAATCTGTTAAAGAAAAATTTGCTGAACATCTGAGAACTAGCAGGATGTTTTTTTCTTTTTTTCTTTAACATTCTGCAATCAGTAAGAGTGTGTAGAACTCAAGATGCTGAGTTATGAAAGTTCCAGGAAAATAAAGAATTAACAAGAAAGCCAAATAGTTAATATTAAATTTCCCTCCAGCAGAACCTACAGCAGGCCATCCTTTGCAAGACAGGAATCAAAGAATCTATTTATGCAAGACAGGAGTTAAAGAACCTATTTATTAAAGAACTTATTTATTTATGTCAGTAAAGGAGATTTGAGAAGCAAATGATGCTCATGCAAGTGTGGTAAAGGAACTCCAGTAAGATTTTGCTGAACTCTTCTCTTTAAGTACAGACAGCAATGTGTTGCTTAAACCAAGCTCTTTACCAGAAAGTTTCATACATCAAATTGTTTTAAAGATTTTAAGGCAATTGACCAGATCGTAGAACACTTGTGCTGACCTCAACACTGTGCAAATCAGGGTTTTTTTTAAAGTCTGCCAGCTTACCAAACAAAACTTAAAACCCTCAGAATAATAAATGGACCTAAATTGATTATATTCTATACCATAATGGCCTACTGACATGTTTGGCAGAGAAACACCAGTCATAAGCCACAAATTTCAGGAACTGGGAAAGACTTGCCCACATATACACAATTGATTCTCCCTTTCCCAAACTATCCACCACCATGTAATAGTTTACACTAAATATTTAATTGGTTGGGAAGGGCAGATTTTGAGTCCTCTAAGTTTAGTTAAGTAGGTGTTAGTTACCATTCATCCAGAGAGGGCAGAGAACACCATCTCCCACATTTCATTCTGAAGGGTCACCAGTGACTTCCCAGTCTATTTTAGGGGTCATTTCACTGTTACCAGCTCCTTTTGAAGGTTTGGGTTGAACACATCCAGAATCAATCAATTTTTGTTTGGGTTTGTGGTTTAGGATGGTATCAAGCACAACATAAAACCATCATCAGCTGTGCTGGGACCATGCACAAGCACCAGGATACAGAAGAAAAGTTTGTGAAAGGGTTTGACTCTTCTTCCCATCTAATGGAAAGGAAGTAAGTCTGGTCCAATAAACTCAGCCTACTAAAAAATCACACCAAACACTTTTCCATTTTGATAATCTTCCTGATTTGTTCATGATGCTTGCTTTTGAAAAGTCTTCCATAAATGTCATGTTCAAGATTTTCTTTTACAGTTTTGACACAAAACTGCAGAAGGTTGTAGAGGTAAAAACTAGAATTAGAAGGAAACACCTTCAGCATATTGATATATCATCTAAACATCTCAGAATAAAAATTTAAGTCAATACTGATATCAAAAAACAATTAAGAAATATTTTTTTAAATTGAAAACTGAGTTAATTCAACAGTATCTTAGAGATTTAGTGTATAAATGAATTTCTGTTATCATCTACTGTAGAGCTGAGAACATAGCACAAGCAAAAGTTAGCACCACAATGAATCATGTTGTATTTTTAAAATCTTACAATGCCAGTTATGGTTCCAAAAACAGTCACAAAACTGGGGCCATGGGAACTTCAGGCAAGTGACAATGACACTGTGATCTAGAAATCTCTTTCAGGAGGATTGTGATTACTTGAAATGACAGCTGAGGATATTCTTCAGTAACACTGAACACAGAATTAAACCCCAAATGCAGCTGCAATGATGGCTCACTTCAGTGAACAATCTCTCTGCAGTTCTGTCTCCAGCCTAGTTTAAAAGTCATTTGAAACAAGAAACTCTCAGAAGGGTTGGCAAGTTTTCTGCATCCTGACTCATCTCACTTTCCCATCAACTGAAATCATGGAGTATTTTCATATCCACACTTTTTTTTTTTTTTTTACTTTTTTTTTTTAGCTTCTCTTCTGCTTTCTTTGACTAGCCACTGCTACACAAAATGGACAAAGACAGGGAAGAGAAGCCTTGGTTCTGGTGACAATGGTGTGACAGATGACAACCCTGTCCACCAAAATCCACTGACCAACACAAAGAGCAGCACAGCAGAAAAACAATCTACACTACCTTTGTTGATGCTGTTGTATCTTCAGTAAGGTCTCTTTAATTTCTCATAAATTATCTAAAAATGAAGTTCTCAAGACTAAGTTCAGGTGATTAAGTCAGTTTCTCCACCTCATTGGCAAAAGGTCTTTTCACATATTCCAAGAAGCATCCTCATCTGACTTCTAGTTGTAAACCTTTTCACTTATGCTAAATATTCCCAGCACATCTATAAATATTTTCAGATTTATGTTCTCACATCTTCATGTGTCAAACCATACATATTTAACATCTGGATCTCAAAAATCAATTCTCTCAATCTGCAAGCTACTTTCTGCTGCTCTTTCATGAACCCACTGCAATGTTACACCATTAGCAGAAGTTAAATACCTCTGATTACCAAGATGATTTAACTATTGTATGTAACCTCCCACGTGTCATGAGTTAACACTCAGTAGAATCTATATTGAGCTCAATAGTGTAGAAATAAGGAATATATTTTAGAATGACATGCAATCCTGAGAACATTAATATAAATCCATTGCTTGACAGATTTTCCTAATGATTTGTCAGTTTAATTGCACCAAATAACAGCTTTATTTGCTTTATTTAGTTGAATTTGCCTGGTTCCCAATTTGACTGACTTTTATTATTAATACTTTTCATTAACAAAACAGTGAACTTAATACTAATTATTTTCTCCATGTAGAAACATCAGATCAATTTAAACAGGTGGTCATATCTTAGTCCTCCAAACTAAACATCTTGCTCTTTAAGCACCCAAACACGAGAGGTTTTCCTCCACCTTTCAAAGCTCTACAACATTTTGAACAACAAAATACTAAGAAAGAGAAGCCTATGACCTGCCTATCAACAGGTCACTGGTTCTTATTCTGAATGTAGCAAATGTGAACATTTAATTTAAAAATCCGGCTATATAAAACCAACAAGGGTTTCAGAAACTGCTACATAACATTTTATCACATAACAAAAAAAGTCTGTTAGAGCACAGCCAAAGAAACAATGCTCTTCACTCTTTCCCTTGTATAATTTGTAAATATACAATAAGCAGGATTTTTGATCCAAACCTGACGTGTTGCAATTTATTGTAGTGAAAATAGGGGCAACCTTGGAAACTGGAATGGAAATTCTAAAAATTACGTCTGATTTAATTAAGCCTCAAAGTTCTACCCACCCAACTGAGGACCTCCTGAGCCCTCAACACAGATAAGATTTCTCTGTCTCCAAACCCTCAGTGAAACCAAGTTGGAAAAACTGCATCCTAACTTTAAATACAGAACATGAGAAGTCTCAGCCTAGGGAGCACACTGCAGAATCTGCTATGAACTGATGCCTTCTGGGCAAAACCAAATAATTTCATTTAAGGGTGTACATTAATGATACAAAGGAAAATTACCTTGAACCTACAGTTAGATGAACTGGCACTTTGAATTTAACAGTGTCAGACCTGCTACCGTTGCTTTTTTTCCCCTCTGATTTAAACACAAGAACAGAGTCTAAGGCTCAGCACTTGCCAGAAGAGATCTGCAGCTGACATCTCGGCAGCTGTATGGTGGTTTTAAGAGAGAAAGGAAAGTATTCTGCCCCACAAAAAAATTTAAAGATTAAAAAATTTAAAGGAACGTATTCTGCCCCACAAAAAAATTTAAAGATTAAAAAATTATCATCTTGAATTTGAAACACTTACAGGTAAGAATATTATTACATATCTGATTTCCCAACTTTGCTTAAAAAAGGATTGACTTCATCTACAAATTCAGACTATCTCACCATACAAGATCAACATTTTCTGGTCTTTGTAGGCTCTTATTAAGACACTTTTGTACTAATGGCACAGTGGCAAGGGACACAAGGAGACCAGGAGGCCCCTCACAGCGTGCAGAGCAGGTTACTTGAATTTTTGTCAGATTTGCAGTATTTTTTCTGGCAGTTTTTCATGCTCTTTTATAAAGGCAATAAGGAAGGACATTCAGTGCCCATGAAAACTGGCAGGTAACACATATGAGAGAAGCAACAGGTATAAAGAAGATTGTTCAAGACAACCTAGTTAAGTTTCAACAGCAGACTTGCTTGGAGCTAACAGGGTATCAAAATGAGGAGCAGAATCACACAAAACTATCCACAGAATGTTTCCTTACACTGAACCATTTGCAATCCATCTCCAGGGGCAGTCTAGGATCAGATCCTGGGATCCCCACTGTGTCTCTGGAACTGCACAGCTTGGAGGCCTGGAGGCACAGCAGTGTTTTGGGACTGAACCCTGGTAAGGAACCAATTAATGTGGTAAGGCAAATTACAGAAGACAATTAGTACAATTTTACTACATAGATGTATCTTTATGGTAAGTAAGTGGTTAAACAAGTAGCTCCCCTGAAGCCCTTCAAGATTTCATTGAGCTGCAGGACAGAGTGGGAGAACTTTCAACATGAATTCCTTATCTCTTATGCCTCCTTCCAGGGCTGCTTCAGACTCCTGCATTTTTGCTGATGCCTCCTGGGACAGTCCCCTCCTGCACACATGAACAAGCAGAGCCAAGGATCACAGGGAACAGGATCAGAGGGAATATTTCCCAGCACAAGGCTGCTCTGACAGCCCCTTTGGATGCAGGCAGCTGAGGGAGCACGGGGTGACACCCAGGGAAGGACCTGGGAGCAGATGAGATCCTTCACTGACGGAACTGTCCCAGCAGGAGAGCTGAGATCTGAATTAGGTGTTGCAAGAGCTGAGACGAACCAGAACTGGGTGTTGGAAAAGCAGAGCTCTAAACCAGAACTGGGTGTGGAGAGAGCAGAGATCTGAACCAGAACTGGGTGTTGGAAGAGCAGAGCTCTAAACCAGAACTGGGTGTGGAGAGAGCTGAGATCTGAACCAGAATCAGGCAGCAGATCAGGCACTGCAGCAAGGCAAGGGCTGTATCCAACCCATCTCAACATCCCTTAGACTAGAAGACAAAGGTTAAAAGGATCTGTTGTCATGATTAAACTTAACTGAAGATATATTTGAGATGTGGTTAATGAAGCTTCTCCCCATGAGGCAGGAGCTTGTGCATGAGTGGAAGATATCATTTTGCTTAGATATTTAAAAAAACCCAAGCCCAAATCCCCAGTTGTTTCAGTGATATTTCCCATGCATTTCTGCTCAAGCAGCTAAATAGAAGAAATACCAATTAAGTTTGGAAGACTTTTACATTAACCATAATCTTTATGTTACAATGGGGGGTGAAGTGTTTTCATTAACATTTTTCCTGAGATTTTTTCACTAAAGGCCTAAGGGAAGAATCAATGCTCAAAGTTTTTCTGGTTTGCTTTGACTTTTTAAGCCCAGGAGTCAGTAAGCTAATGTTTCTTACTTTTGTGGAGGCAAAAATGAAAAATAAAAACAATAAAATGAAAAAGAAAAGGAAAAAATTTAATCCAGATAATGAAAGCAATGATAACTTCCATTCTGAAATGACGGCTAAGGAGGCACATTATAAAATACAATTTCTTGTAATGACTAAACAAAAATAGCTCAGCACCTCAGACAGTACTTCAGCAGTGAAGCCTCAGCTGTAAAACAAAAGGAAATCAGATCTGAGTTTTTACCAGAGCAAGTAAAAAAATCCCGAACTTATAATTTGCTGTCCTTGTGTCTCAGATATGGGCAGAGATGATCAACAGTAAAAACACAAACTTTGTTTCCTCTAATGATGAGCAGTTATCCTTAGCAGACTGGGATATACACTTCTGCCATTCTTTACTCTAAATTATAACATGAAATGCCATGGCTTCTCCCAGTGGAGGACCTGCACAGGAATGTACAAGAGTAAACGAACAGTACACAGATCACTAAAGCCAGTAACATGGAAAAAGCACTAAGAGATAAGAACACCAAAATGTCTTCAGGACTTAGCAAACAATATATCCCTAAAGTAACAAAAAAACCCCAAAAACTCAAAAAAAAAGCTTTTTGACAGGTCTGGCAAGAAAATATTTCTGAGAGAAATATAAATATTACAGTCTTTTTCTCCAACTCAGTAAAGCTTTTAGGCACCCTTAAAAGCAGCCACATCTTTAAGTACATCTCCAATCAGCAAACCACTGGAAGTTTCCACTGACTTAACTGCTGATCAGTGTGATGAGCAGGCAAAGGATGAAGCAAACACACACAACATGAGCTGAAGCACTTGGCTGAACTGGAGCCACTAAATATATCACCAGCTGCCACACAACGTGGGGAACTGTGCCCTGCTAACACAGAAACTCTGCCTTTGAATTAGCACCTCCATCTATTCATGAAGATTTCAGGATTAAATGCTTGCTCCACACCATGAACTCCAGAGAGCAGATTAACAAGGCAGGGATGGGATAAGCTTGGCCTACACAAAACACAGCTGGGGAAGCCAAGCACAAAAAGCCAACATCCCAACAAGGGGGAGTCAAATAAAAGCATCAGGTTGCATTTGATGCTTTTATGGAAGGTTTGCAGCTTCACCCCCAATACACTCTGTAACTATAAGGAACTGCAGTGAACCACAGAGCAGTCTGTCCATTAAAAATATACATTTTGAGAGTATGGAGAGCTTTCTTGACACTGAATGGAGGGGACTGTACATTCAAATAATAAATGAAATCTGGTTATTTTTACCTGTATAATGAGTCTATTTGAAAACTATTTTTGGCTGATGCTGTGGTACTTCCAGTGATCTCAAGAGAGATCACTTATTCACTCTTGAAAACCTTACAAAGGCTGAAGAATGTGCCATTGCAGGGATGAAACTGAACATCATTAAAAAGGGGCCCAGAATTTTGCAAACAGTTGTTCTGGATATCATGTTCTGACTTTGCCCAGCAGCATTAAATTTGCTTTACTTGAGCAATTCCTAAAATAATAAAACCATGTTATGTTACACTTTCAAGCAGCAAAATGCTCAAGAAACTTGCTTACTAATAGAGCCATATGGTTTTATAAAAGCTGGACACAAACGACTCACTAAAAATAATTCTGTTCGTCTCATTTTTGAACATTTTCTTAAAAAACCATTGTAGCATTTCAGTATCTTTGCCTAACCTAAAATTCCCTTGCTATCTGCAAAGGTCATTATTTGCTGTATCACCTGTGGGGAAGAACAGAATCCCCTCCCTCTTGGCAGTGTCATGATTAAAAACTCCACTCCCTTGTCACTCATCTTCCCTTCAGCAGGAACAGAAGTTGCTTTAAACATGCTTTAGCAAAAATCCCATCTTATCACTCTTCTTGCTCCTGACTCTCCAACTTTTCTTCACGTTCAAGCCTAAAACTTTCCAGCATGCTTTAATTCTTTTGCTCACAGCCCTGTTTGTTCAGGCTATGTTGCTGCCACAGGTTGTCCATTTATCCCTGAACATTTCTGCCATGGTATACTGGTGACTCAATGCTTTCCTTTGAAAATAAATATTTACCCAGTATCTCCTAGGCTGGCATTTCCTTCTTGTCCATCTTTAAATTTCTGAAGTCTGTCATGAAAGAGTCCCAGGCCCAGTAGGAATCTCTTGGATCAATTAAGTTCCCTCTCAACTATTATTATTATTGGCTTTGCTTTCATAACTGCACTGAAATAATCTCAGAATTTAATCAAACCAAATTCTTGCTCCCACTGTGCATAGAAGGTTTCTTACAATAATCCTACTAATTATTAAAACTGATTGCATTCAGTGGCTGATAAATTTTATTCTAACAGATCTTCATGACCACAGAATTTGAACACCACCAAGTGTTGCCTTGACTTTTAATATTCACTATGACATGTGAAACTACTCTGTGGTTTACAAGAGTGGAAAACAAACACAAAAGGAGAGTCTGGTCACAATTTATTCATCACAGCATTCACATGTGCATTTTCAATAAGATTCTGTTAAAAAACACCAAACTCTGTAATGCACAACACACCACAACTTCTAAGATATACAGAAAAAAGTCATCAAATTGTACAATAAACATGAGATATCCTGTTCCTGCTAAAATACATCATGAGAAAAGAAACTGTTGAATGCACATTAATTGCTTCAATAAACTCCTAAATGAGCAATTTTGAAAATTTCTTCACGTAATTCTTTACCTCCAGGTTGCTGATGATATTAAAAATGTTTCCAATGTGGCCTTTAAGTTATACTCAATACAACAGAGACAGTGAGTGACATTTCAAGAGTTAGGGCAAGGCTCACCTTGTTGCTGGCAGGGTGCTGATGCGAGTGAAGAAAACAGAGGGCTCCACCTCCACATGGAGGCCCAGGGCAAGGTTCCTGTAATATCCTTCAGCATGTCCTGGTCCACCAGAGTACTTGAAATTCAAAATGGCTTCTAGGGTCTAGAGGAATAAAAGTCAATTCCGTGTTAGCTATTTTTCACTACTGTGCATTTCACAAGTTCAATTAAATTAGACCACAGAAGTTATTTGCAAATTTGCTTTCCTAACCCATCCATTCTGTTATCTCAGGAAAAAAGGCAACCTAACAAATAACTGCAGCTTCAGCAGTTGCCTAATCCTTTTGAAAACCAAAGAGTGCAGTACAAAGTCAGCTGGACTTCCCTATACATAATTCCTCTCTGTATCACATTCAACATTGAAAAAAATGAAATGTGTTGCTTAAAAGAGTTAGGGTTTATTAAATGCTGCACTCTTTCATACCCTTGAAAATATTCACCACTTCACTATCTGCAAAATCAAATGGAAAACCTTCAAAGTTTGGGAGCAGATAAAGATTATACAAAGCTATAAGAATCTGGTCTCTCAACAAGTCACTGCAAACTTTCTCTCATGTCCATGAACTGACAGATTGGAACAGCACCTAATTGCATGCACCTTGTCTTTGTGTTCATTTTATAGAAATGGCTGGCTAGGAAATATTAAAAATGAGGGTGATCCTCTAGCATGAGCCTTATGCACTCATTGCTCTCAGCAGCACTGAGCCATTACTTCTGTGAGGAAATTTGGGGCTTTGTGTCTTTCCCCTCGATGAACAGCATGGGAGAAGCTTCCCACCACAGTCCCCATGTCATCATCAGTGTTCAAGCTCAGAACAACCCTTTGATTGGTCCAAAGAGATTATTCACCACCTCTTCCTTCATTATGGTCCTGAAATATGATTTGCTGGAAGCAAGGTGGGAATTTGGGAAATGTCACTGGATTTTTTTTTCTCAGTTTTTATTCTGGTCTTTGGGCAGCTGCTACTGCCACATCTCAGAGCAAGGACAGTGCCAGCTCTCCACCCTAGGGTGGACATCACATATTATACTGAAGCCTGAGTCTGGAAGGACAGACACTTCTTAAAAGGATTTAGTAACAACACCAATTTCACCTTTGTTTGGCTTTTAGCTCATTCTTTATTAAAAGAGGCAAAAAATGCCAAACCTCAAGTCAACAACTTATCCAAGAAAGCAGATCTATTTGTCGGACACCATCAAGCCCTGGATAGGTAAAAGCACTCTGCCTTTCAACTGAAGATTTACCAAAAATTTTATGAGACCTGTTATTTTTTTTTCATGAGCTTTAAGGAACAATCTAAGGATTTTCCAACTTACAAAAAACCCCATTTCTGTCTGATACCAGTCTGATTATAAGTCTGGCTGAAGCAAAATAAACCGAGATAGAATAATTTTCTTAAAATAACCACAACCCTGTGATTTAAAGAATACCAAAATCAAGTGTTTAATGTTCTGCTGCATGTGTGCACTTAACTGTTCTGCCTATTTCCAACTCGTTTTTAAGTGGACTAATTTAATTCTTAATTTAGTTGCATTAAAATTCATGAGAGTCACAATACAAATAAAACCCTGCACTGGACACTCTGGACATCCCCATCTACTCTGTTTATGTCAATTCCTAATTTGTAGTTAATGAACTCAAGTTTATGTTATGTCAGGAGAGCTAATCAATATTAAACACAAAAATAAAAAAGCACAAACCCATTCAAAACATATTTCATCCTAATTAACCAACTGGACCATTTCATAAAAATCAGAGCCAGGCTCTGTAAGTACAGGGATCTGACACTACTTATGTTGTAATGGGAGAATGGACTTCAATTTCAATTAGGGCATGGTGAAAACTCTGTGCATGTTCTGTATGATTGCTGTAATGCTCACAGGCTCCTGCTGGGAAAAGCTCCATGGTTCACTCTACACAGGACCATGGCAAAAAGCTGCTTTAGCAGGCCCAGCCCCATGTCATTACAGGTAAACACATAACAGATTTCAGCTTGAAAGGTCACAGAGCATCACGATTCTGGATTCAAACTCCTTTCCATCCTCGACCAAGTGAAAAACCTCCATGAAAAAGGCTTAAAATACAAGTTTTATGTGCCACTGATGAGCAGGGGAGTTTAAGGGCACCATCATAATCTTGGTCCCTGTTGTAGTGAGGAATTTGTGGGAGAAATCTGATGATGCTGTGTCTCCCGAAATCCCACTGGAGGGAACAGGGAAAAGGAAACCCAACCATTTTCCATTCATCCAGACAGCAGCAGCACATCCCTTCTCACCCAAAATGTAAGATCTACCTGGGCACATTAAACACTGGGGAGACAAGAGATTCTGAGAACTGCAGAACACCCAAACCTCTGTTCCTTCTCTGGCCATGATGATTTACAGGAGTCCATGAATGTGCGTGTGCACACAAGGAGAAAACATCAGGCAGACTTTACATGAGGACTGTAGATGGATGTGTAGGTGAGGAGCATGACTGAAGGAAATAATTTTTTTTTTCAGGAACTTTCAGGTGGTTGGAGAAAGTTTTATTGCTCAGGATTTATGTAACACGAACAGAAAAAAATATTTTTAAAAACCCACAACAACAACAAAATTCAATCTCTTTTAAAACCTCAAAAATTACTTCTGCTATAACATGAAAGATTTATTTTCTATCTCTATGACAGAAAAAAAAAGAAATCCTACACTTTCACAAACCTACAAATTTAAAATCATTTACCACTCTCTCCCACAGCACTTGCAGAGAATGGCCCAAATGCTACAGCCCCCAATTTAAATAATGTTGCATCCTGACTCCTTGTCAAACCTTCAGAAATCACAGCCTGAGCTGCAGAGTCTCTTCATCCTTAAAAATCCCAATAGCATCTCTTAGATTTCTCCAAACTGCATCACTGCAGACTGAAAATGAGATGGCAGGGTGTCCATGTGAACATCATTCTGCCTGCAGATGATCCATAAAAACAAAAGGAAGGAAGGAGGAAGTACACCAGGCTCTCAGGGTAGGCAAGAAAAGAAGCCTATTGATAACTGTTGAACACATCTGAAATTCAGAAACCTTTCGGACTTTTTTAAGGCAGAGCTCCATTCTGGAAAGTCAACAGTAAGTATTTATTATGATGGCTTTGGCTTGATAAATTTTTTATTATTTCATTGGTCCTTCCTTCTATTGATGAAGAAAAGGAAACAAAAATCTTCCTGCATCTAAGTTCCAAATGAGAGATTCTTAACCAGCAGCACCCACTATCAATTACATCCACCAGAAATATTCTGCAGATAAACTATCAAAAATTGTTGGTTTGGTTTTTCATGCATTTTGTCCTCAAAGTATTTTCAGCATAGAGCTGGCACCAGTTTGTTCTCTCAAAATAAAATTTAAAGCAAAGTTAGAGAGGAAGTGAGGTTTGATGCCACAAATGAAAAGCAAACCACTGGACACTAAAGTTTCCTCACTCATTGGCAACAGTCAGCACCCACCTGCCAACACCTCAGTGGTGATTCTGAGCAGCAACACCTTTAACACTGATTTTTAAATGCCAATTCACTTGCAACCCACAGCTCAGAGCAAGTACTTCTACTGAACTGCTACCACAGTACTTCCTATGCAGAAGCAGAGTCAGATCTAAAGAGAATTTCCATCTAATTGTACAGATTATTGCTGCTCATGCAGAAACTGATATGTTAATGAGAACAGAAAACTCCAAAACAGGAAATGACAAAAGAAACAGAGAAATGAATGAGGGAAAAGTTGTGTGAAGGGCATTTCTTGTGCTGGCAAGTGAAATATGGTGCTCAGTCTTTTCTCACTACTTGTTCTCAACTGAGGGATGGTTGACTGAATACCAGACTCAAGAAAATTTGCCCTCCAAAAAAGTGCTCAATGTTCTGTGTGGCAAATAACAGCATTTTAGCTCAAGAATTTGTCTTAGACCATGTATTTGTCTTAGAGCATGTTAAGGAACTATAAATCAAGGATATAAGGGCCCACCTGCAGAGACACAATCATTATATGCTCTGTGTAAAGGAAAATAAAAATTCCATGGAAGAACACAAAGCATCAGCTTAATTTAATATTAGCAATTCTCATAATCAGACCTTTTTTTAAGAAAAAATCCTTCAATATATGAAAAGCATTTAAAATGTAATTATCTTAAAAAATAATTAAAAAACATGCTATAAAAAAAACTTTTAAAATCTGTTGAACAGCAAAATTAGAAATAATCAGCAAAGAAACCACCAACAGTGAGAATGACACACAGTGCATGAATTAGTACTCAGGAAACTCAAATTTATAGTAATGTATTGTAAACAAACAAACAATAAAATGTTCATTTACTTTCCTCATTTCTGATGAAAATTACTTTTATACATCTTAATTTTGTGTTTTGCGAAATTTACCAGCTTGGAAACAGTTCAGGTCAAAAGCTCCTGGGTGGAATTGCTGCATCACTTATTTTGCTTGGTCAATTTGTTTCGTTATTCTTTGTTCTTTATCTCTGAACAATTTCACTGGCAATAATTGACTTTATCCCTGTGTGTATCTTGCCACTGGAAGAACTAGAAGATTCAGTTGTTATTATAATTTTTTTTTTCTTGGAGCATCCCATCACTCCACATCCTTCTCTTTGTGTTTAAGACAGCCAAGCAAGATTTTTGTCCCCAAGTTTTTTCCAAACTAAAACATAATTTTTGAAATATTATTGGTGTTTTCCACAGTTAAATTAATAAACCATAATTTGTGGGCAAGGCTCACATACACTGTGTGTGCAGGTCTTTTTTAAATTCCCTTAGTACAGTAAAAATGGCACTTAGTAGATCTCAGCACTTAATAGAAGATGAAATGTCTGCTCCTGAGGAACCGCAGAGGCTGACTGCAATGACTAAAGAAATACCAGAAGACCAGACTCAAAAATATACAAATTCAGAACATAACCTTTCCATTTCAGCTTCTGAATGGCTTCTAGAACACAATTCTCATTAATAAGTGTAATTTCTTATGCAATTAGGGCTTGAAATTTGAAAAAAGAACTTATTCTAGGTGTGTAACCTTTAAATACACTTTCCTTTGGAAAAAAAATACAGATTATTTGCCCAACTGTAAATATGACTTATTCCCAAATCCTTTCCTGCTCCTCATCTGCCTCTCACCCAAATTCCCATTAGCAACACTAGCTTTATACATTCCTGAGAATTCAGCCATTTTTTCTGACTTGAGCCCCTTCTCTCACCTGTTGCCTCGTGTTTCCTGGTTTGGGTGTGGGATTTTTTTCCCTTAAATTTACTATGAACCCCGATTTTGTTAAGTTCTCTCTGCCTCCCTCCCTCATTCTTCTTCTTCTGTGACCATTCCACTCCCATACTCAACTCTAACCAACAATCAGTAAAATCCTCATCAGTAAAAATAAATAAATAAATAAATAAATAAAAATGTGCTACTTCATCAGTTCCATCTCACAAAAGGCACCAGAGGATCTGTCTCAACAAAATTAATTTCTCCATTTCTTCTACTGTGTGGAATGCTTAAAATCTTTAAGAAGCTTTGTGTAAATAAACCATGGATCAGGAAATTCAGCTGCCTAGATGTAACTACTTAAATGATCTGGCAGTAACAAGGAGAAAGTGAGTTTCTCCAATTAACCACACTCTTTTCAAGGGCAGCAGGCGACCCTGGCAATGCTCAAGCTCCTGACCACAGCAGAGATGGCCCCAGAAGCATGCAGTACTGGATCAACTTCAAAAATGTCCAGTCCTGCAAGCTGCAAGTTTTTAATCCAAAAACCTGGGATATGTTGCTGGTCCATCAACATTTTTCAGACACAAACACAGGGCATGGGATACAGCTGAATCTTTATTTTTAAGGAAAGGCCAAAAAGTGAGCATTGGGAAGGAAATGGAGATGCCATTAAATGGCTGAAACCAAGGAAGATGAGACTCAAATACATCAAGCTTCCACTTTGTAGCAATTTGTGAACACAAGGACCTTGTCTGTGTTTAGCACTGAGCTCAAAACACAGTGCTGGCATTGGGAAATGCACACAGCTCTGCCTATGTATTCATCTGACTATCGAAATTAATATAGATAAACATTTTCTTGAGCTTTATTTACAACAGTCTAACAAAAGAATACGTGTCATTTTTGATTCTTCCTCTCATCACTGAGTCTACAGCCCATGGTTCCACATGGTAACCTGACAAAGAATAAAGTCTGTATATAAAAAAAGAGGCTTAAAAGATGATTTTGTGTGAAAAAAATGAGGCTTAACAGCAATGTTGGGAGAAGCAAGTGGCGTTTCTACATCCACAGGCTGAATGTCCTCCTGCTCTCAGGAGGATAAAAGCAAAAAACAAAACACTCCCACACCGCTAAAGAGGAAAAGCAGAGACACTTCTGGTTACCTTCAAATTCTATAATTCTCCTTGGGAGGACAAAAACCTCCAATCTAATAGGAAAAGATCCTCCAGTTAAATGGCAGTAGCATCATGTCCTTATTCACCCCCAAGGAAAGAAAAGCACTGCTGGAATCTGGTTTCGATTTGGGCACAACTCCCATGGAGTCTCTGGACCCAACTTTTGCTGCTGAACTCAGTCCTTGAAGGACTTGGATCTTGATACCCTCAAAGCTTCTTCCATGCAGGAATTCACATCATTCCTTCACACCCAGACCTTCCTTCACTTGAAATGCCAGTATTGAAAGGACATTTGGGAGAAGAAGTGGAGTTTAGCAGTTTTTATGAGGAGAGCATCAAGACTTTACACCTCTCAAGGGTTAATTCAAGGTATTATTTCAAAATTGAAATCAAACTCTTTCTCTCTAAATGTCTTTAGTGTCTGGCACAATCTTAGGCAGCCCAAGAAAGGTTCAGGTTAAGAAATGAAGATAAGAATTGGAACTCACCAAAAAATATTTATGAAGTTTTCTGCCTGTAGAAAACACTACCTCATTATTATTTTTAAAAAAATAAATTATATAATAAATTGGATTTTTACATGAAAATAATTGGTGCGATAAGTGCACAGCAGTATCATGGAATCACAGATTCACTAAGGTTGGAAAAGACTTCCAAGATCATCAAGTACAACCATGGACTTGAGATTGGCAGGAAGAGATCCATTTGCTTTGCAGAAAGAGATTTATTCATTGCATTCTCACCAGCCAGTAATAGACTCTTCACTCATGACTAACCAGTCTGATTATCTGATACACAAAATCCTTTAGGGTTTTTGCATTTTCATAGATGACTGTCCTCTTTTTTGCTACAACATAAATCCTGTGTTTTTAAAGAGAAATTAAGCACCCAAGAAAGGGCAGAAAGCACCTATACTTTTCTCTGCATGCCAATCCTAAGCAAATCTGAAGCCACTGGAATACTTCACTGATCAAGGTAGAATTCCTAATTTTCCCCAAGTAAGAAAAGGAGACTCTCCCTGTAGATATTGTTCCTTAGAGCACCAAACAGTGCAGTAATTGATAGCAGGAGCCCTGATACATGCATTAGAAAAAGGATATGCATATGTAATGACTTGTAGTGCATATGTAGTCATCCTCATGGACCCAACTGCAGCACGCACTCTCCATGCTAATTTTTCTCTTCATATTCCATTAAAAATACACTTGGCAACTACAAAAGCCAGGATAAAATTCTTAACAACTGATTAAGCAATGAAATAAATCGTGCTGCTGCAGCAAGTCAGACCTTTACATGTACAAATACAAACAAAGCCCACATTGTCACTCCTGTTAAGCTCCTGTCAGTCTAACACACAATTAAATGTAATTTTTAGCACCTGTGTTAACCAGGTGACTTTACACACCCAGTTTAGTGCCTGTTCTGCAGGGCTCTGGTGCAGTGTTACTCAAGTGTCCCCAGTGCACACACACGGACTTTCAGCAGCAATTCCTGCACCACACCAGTTTATGGAGCTCATCCATCCACATTTCTGTCTAGTTAAACCCCTGAACAATGAAAGTGCTGCATCTCTTAGTAAAAATAGCACAATGGCAATGACAAGTAGCTGAAGCTAAATATAGCTCCTGCAGGCATATGCTGGGAATTAAATAGTACATTTTACCCCTCCCCAATCCTAAATCAGTAAGCTTCAACAAGGAATCTCTAGTGAATACACACAGGAGCTCAATAAATCCCCCTTAAGCTTACAAGGCATATTCTGAATCTGTGCAGGCTAAAAATAGCCATGTTTATAATGAGAATGGAGATGTGAGCAGAATAATATTAAGTTTAAAGGCAGGGCTGGTGTAGTCATTCCGCATTAACAAATAGGGTGAATCAAAGGTCGCTCTGACAAACAGATACACAGGCTGACAGATAAAATATAATATCCAGCAATCTTGTACTGAAGAGCATTCATCTCTCATTAAATTCTGGACTTCCTAATTGACTATTGCAGCCACACATTTACAAGTGATTTTGTGTGCATTTTCTAGCTGGAATACAAGTAGTTTGTTCCTACAGACAGAAGGCAGGAATATACAGCATAATTCCCCTGGACAATATTCCCTCCTGGAGTCTAAATCCCCTCTGGAAATATTCAGGAAATACATAATTCTTTTTGTTGTATTAATCACAGAATTCTGCCTTCTTTAATTAAAGGCAAATTGCATCCAGGCCTCCTGGGTCCCACTACTGCAGCTGGATGCCCAAGGGGCTGATGCCCATTCTCAGGTGCCTCAGAGGTTTTACCTCCCTCAGCCTGGGTCCCAGCACTGCTGACCACAGCTATCACAGCATCTTGTTCTTGGCTGAGATACAGATGAGAGATTAAAAATAATTCAAACACAAGTAACTTTTATGTGGAACATTCCCATGGAGAGTTTTCCGTCTGCTGACACTAAACTGCAGTATCTGTTTGAAAAACGTGCTGGGGAACAAGGCAGCCCTGCATGCTGGTCTTGGAGGATGAGAAAGAATGGAGGGGCAAGTCAGAACACGTGCTCCTTAATAGCTTCTCTGGTTCTGAAATCACAGAATCAAAGAATGCCATCAGCTGGAAGGGACCTTAAAGACCATCTCATTTCAGCTCCTTCCACTAAACCAGGTTGCTCAGAGCCCCATGCAATTTAGCCTAGAGCACTTCTGCGAATGGGGCAGCCAGTTTCTCTGGGTAACCTGTGCCAGAGCCTCGCCACCCTCATAGTAAAGAATGTTTTTGTTTTATCTAACCCAAGACAACTCTCCTTCAGTTTGAAGCCATTCCTCTTTGTCCTGTCACTCCAGGCCCTTGCAGTCTCTCTCCATCTTTCCTCTTGGCTCCCTGCAGGTACTGGAAGGCCACAATGAGGTCATCCCAAAGCCATCTCTTTTCAAAGCTGAATAATCCCAATTCTCCCAGTCTTTCCTCAGAGAAGAGCTGCTCCATCCCTCCAATCATGTTGGTGACCTCCTCTGGACTTGCTCCAACAGCTCCATGTCCTTCCTGTGCTGGGACCCCAAAGCTGGACACAGCTCTGCAGGTGGGGTCTGACCAGAGCAGAAGGGCAGAATCCCCTCCCTCGACCAGCTTCCCACACTGCTTTGGATAAATCCCGCCCTGACTCTGAAGTAGGAAGGTAGAATGAGAGAATAAATGCAGGAACACATGTTGATGAAGAAATCACAGATATACACACACCCTTCCAAGGGGAAATTTCTCTATGTGAAGACCACCTGGTTCTCCCAGCAATGGCTAAGAACATGTTGACTGCTGTAAAGCAGCATCACTGCATCTATTTCCTCACCAAAACCTGTTCATTTCACCCTCCAGGCAGAGTCCCCAAGAGTAAAGGTACAAATACTGGCAGATCCCTTCTCACTAAAGGCACATCCTGGTGAGAGTTGAATAAAACCAAAATGTGGGTAAAACCAAAATGTGGGTAAAACAAAAATATGTCTGCAGCATAAAAACCCCACATGTCATGAAACCATGAATGAAATAACATATAAACCCAGTGACAATTCAGAAAGAACTTCAGCAAAAACCAGAAATAAGTGCTGAAGAAGTGACTCCCCAGCTGGGACTGACACCTCTACTGAGTGCTGCTCATTCACAAGCAGGTCACCTCTCACTTCTTTCTTTAATGGCTCCACACCACATCTGGCTGTTCCAGACTCAGCAAACAAGCATTACTTCTCAGAATACATTCTCAGTTCACCAAGTGAGACTTCTAAAAAGCTATACAACACTGCTGAAGTCTGCAAATGGGAAAGTGAGTCCTCCTCCAACCTTCCCACCAAAGCAACACCACTGAGCCTGAATAGGCTCATGTGCAACAACCTGGGTCCCTGGGTAACACCACAAAGTTATTCAGTTTTGTTTTTTCATGCCAAACATTTCTAGACTGTTTCACTCTTCCTCTTCACAGCCCTTCCCTGTTCCTTCTATTTCCACCATGTCCTTTGTGAGAAAAGAGGGCAAGATTGCACACAAAGAGAGGTAAAGAAGAATCTTCTTGGTTTGTTCTCTATTCCTTTACTTTCTAATATTCTATTTGCCTTTGTAGAGCATCTCATGCTTCCAAGATTTCTACCTTGCACTGCAATGGTTAATTCAGAGTCCATCCTGTGCATTTGGAATTTAGACTCCATCTTCTTCATGAGCATTAACTTCACCATGCAATGCTGATCTTCACCTCAAACTTTAACAACTCACCCCTGTTGCAGGATAAGCCTGTAATGCCTGAGAGCTGGTTTTCCTGTGTGCTACCCTTGATGATCTTTGGCACATTCCTAATCACCCTGATGCCCAGATCCTTCAGGAGCATGCACAGGCACAACACAGTCCCGAGGAACTAGGCAGGACACCACCCTGCAGTGTGTGAATGGGCCACTTGTCCTACCCTGCACCAGCTCAGCTCATGATGGGACCTTCACTTTCATCTCACAGCACGCTTGTGTCTCTCAAAGAGCTTTTTGTCAGAGTCTCTGGGAGTGTTTTAGGAATCAAGTGAGCAGTATCAATGATCTTCTCTTTGTTCAGGAGTTCTGAACATACTTTAAAGAACTCGGACAGATTTGCTTTCCATGATGCTGCCCTTCATTAACAAAACCCATTTCACCAGTACCCCAACATAAGTATCTTACCATTAACCCTGCAGTTTCATTTCTGGTTTTACCATATTTACCAACAGTAAGTATACAGTAACTGTGTTAATTGCTCCGCTTCCCCAGTGGCAACAAACAACTTACCTGGGCAGAGTTACAACCTTTTGAACCACCAAAGAATACGAAAATAATATTCCAGACTAGGAAGGATCACATGCACTCCCCAGTGGGCACAAGGTCTTAGACAGGTCCAGATCTTCAATTTTATATCACAGAGATCCATCCCACACAAACGGTTTCGTGAAGGCATCAAATCCACTCACGCAGTTCAAAACACTCTGCTGAAGAACCCAGATCCCTTCAATATCTGTATAATTTTTATTCATAATATTATTGCACCACACTCCTGAAGAAAAATTATACCCACACCCTAAAAGATAAAAATCCTCCTCTTCAGTAACTGAAAAGAAACAATGCATCCACCAAATCAGGAAAAAAAAATCATTTATATAAAAGATTCTTGGAACTGATCAGATTTTTACATGAGAGCTCTTTGGAATTCTTGGGTTAAAACAATCTTCATTTTTTCAGAAATTCCTCTGATTAGAAGGGATAAGCCCAATTAGTGAATTTTCAAAAGTAGAAACAAATGAAGAAATGGGGCTTTAAAAGAGGAATGCTTGAACAAGTTAATCTATAGATCTGTTTATTCAGCACAGACATTAACACATAAATATGAGAGATTGAGCACTTCAGATTCTTCAGCTGCTACTTGGGTTGGAAACAGATGCTCCAGTAGCACAATCACTTTTAAAATCAGTAAAGTTACTGAGCTAAATTTATCATTGACTTAATGAGTTTAATATGGAATGAATAGTGCAAATTCCTACTTAATACGATGATCAAAACTAACAGAATAAGAAAATAGTGAAATTAGTTTTCAAGAACTAAGACTTCAGAAATTAAATCTATCCTCTAGTCTGGCTAGAAATGGGTTCTTCGAGTTGCAGAACATCAACACTTTCCATTCTGATGTATTTCTTCCTTCCCTGGGCAGGCTGTTTGAAAGTCAATCTGCCAAGCAACCAAGCCTTCAATTACACTATTAAAACATACACTCAGTGCTCCTATAAACTCACTGTGTATGTGATTCCCTCAAAAGTTTCCTTTCAGGACAGGGAATCTGGATGTAGCTCTTCAGCAGAAAAAGAAAAATAATTGCAGATACGAATCATACACTAAAGATGACACTAAAATTAATTTCCACACTTTGCTGACCCCATTTTGGCACAATTCAGCCAGGTGGACACGGCCGGTGCTGGCTGGCTCCAGTCCCACCTGCACTGAGGATTCCTGAAGGCTGAGAAGAAACTTGAAATTCTGTGATATTACCAAAAAAAACAGACAAATTTTCCAGAGGCAAAGGTCACAAAGCAAATGAGAGGTGTAACAAAATGCTCTCTCAGAAATATAGATTTATAAAGGATTTGTCAGTGACAATTTGACCAGTCTGCAGCAAGTGTTTGGTGCTGATTTCTGATTTCAGATAATACTTGAACCATTCCTCTTTTCAAGCTGCCACTACTGACACATCTGATTCTTCACACAGATCACAAATGCTCTAAAAATAACACATCATCCTACAAAAATAACATTAAAAATGGAGGAAGGAAGGGAGAAAGGGAGATCCTCGTACCTGATGTTTCAACCATTATTTTGATTTTATTAAGGATGCTAACTTCCCAACCTAAGTGGTTAGCACACACTTAAAAGGATTACAAATGCTTACTTAAAAAACACACTGAGTCATCTCTGAGCACTTCATAAATATGCAGAAGGAAACTCCCAAACAGTGACTCATAACTTCAGAGGTTTAAAACATAATCATGCATTTTTCAACTGTTACCCATACTCAATTAAATCCTAAGCAAAACCCATCCTTGTTCTGTGAATTCCACTTGACCACCCATTAAGCTCTGCAGAAAAAAGAGCACAATGGGAAAATACAACCAAAACCAGAAAACTGGGAAGAGTGCTGATTCTTACCAACTTCTATGGAAACTTCATGTAACTATTATTTCATGTAAACATACACCGAATATTCTTTACCTTACAACTAATGCCATTTGTGACTTTTGTCTTTACCTTATTTTGGATGAATGACTGGCCAAGGAAAACAAGCAAACAACAAATAAACAAAAACCAAACAAATCTGACAACTTGTTTTAATCT
>VYXD01012675.1:811415-828363 GCA_013397195.1 Hylia prasina
AAAAAAAAAAAACCCAACATGCAACAATCTCCAAGTTTATACTCAATAAAATTCTATTTGTGTACAACTATTTAGAGTTCCAACTCAACAATTCTGACTCACTTCTGGTCAGACAATGCACTGAGATGCTCTAGCTACCTATTCCTACAGAATTATGATGCTAAGAATACATGTTTAATGGGCTACTTTGATAAACATCACCATATTATTTCTATTTCATCCTGAAATGGATTTTTTTAAATTTTAGTGCAACTAAAAATGTTATTACTGCAAATGCGATTTATGTAAAAATAACAAGAACTCCTTATAAAATAAATTTCCTAAATCTTAGTAAAATACTGGCTCTGTTAGAAATCATTTCACCAAAAGGCAAGTTAATCTATCCACATTGTAAGAAACACAGAGGTGTTAATGCTTCCCATTTATGGCAGCAACACCAGCTAAAAGACAGGAATAATTTCTGGTATGATCCTAGGCAATTACACAATAGTCAGCAGTCAAAAGAAACACAGTCTCCTATTCTTGAAATATTTGTATAGAGTACTGAATTTTCAGACAAAAAAAAAGAGTAGGGAAAAAAAAGACTATTAAAACAATTATGACAGAACAGCAATTTTATTTTCCAATTCCATTTTATTTCACCAGAATGATGGTCTTTGCTTCATTTAATTTTTTTTTCCTTAGTTTGTTTGGGAGATTTTTGGTGGGTTTTGGGGTTTCTTGGGTGGTTTTTTTATTTCTGGTTTTTGTGGTTTTGTTGGGATTTTTTTTTTACAGGAGTAATTAAATTAAAATTAGATTTTTAGTCATTAGATTTGTTTAAAAAGTGCCAAAATACATAATTTCAGCCATCCAGAATTCCTACTTTTCCCACTCCCTCTTTTTTAAGCGCAATGATCATAGTCAGGAAATGTATCATTTAAAAGTCAGGAACTGTTTGGCAATAAATTTGTATGACACCCTCTTTAAAGAAGAAAAACAGCAGCCAAAAGTTGCTTTTAAAAGTCAAGCAACAGCAAAGCACCAATACTTGATCCAGATTCCTGCATCTACATGACAAGTGTCATACCCTGCTTTAAAAAAAAAATAAGATTATATAGAATCAAGTTGTTCTTGTCCATCTCTAAGACTTTTAATTTTATCACACCAAATGGTAAACAATCTGTTTGGCAACTTATGATCTATTTTTACCAGGTAGCAGGAGTGTAACTTTTTCCTATTGAAATAACGACACACAAGAATCAGTTTAAATATATCACCATCACAGCTTTAATATAGGAAAAGTGTAAATTACTCCTAAGAACTCTGCTTGAAGGTTGATTGGTAATTGTTTGCCTAATGCAACCCACCAGCATTCAACCCATGTCAGAAAGAAAAAGAAACTAAATGGTTTAAAAAAAAAGGAAATTAACTTCTCCAAAGCAGATAAAAAACCCTAATGAGTTCTGAAAAATTAAATTTCTTAGACTTACGTGTAATATTACAAATATTTGATAATACACTTGTGCCAAGGTAACTGCATTAAGCTCAAAATGTTAAAAAAAAAATACCCAAGTTTAAAATACCACAGGATAATACAAACCACAACATTATGATGGGACCTGAAATCAGCCCAATTTTGGACTAGAATCATCTGGACTTTTGTCTCCTACCATCCTCTTTTTCCATCCCCTGGAAGTTATAATATTCTGAGAACTGGTACCACTTAAAAATAAATAAATAGAAAATAGAACATTTAAAGCTTTCTAAGTTTCCTCTGCCAATCTTACACTTTTTTAATCAGTTCACCTTGGTCATAATCCACCTTGGGACTTTGTGGGGACACTTTCAGGACTTGGTTTGTCTGGATCAGGAAGATGCTTTTGTGGTCAGTCTCTTCCTCACTCTTATTTCTTGTCTTTGTTCACGTTGTGGGGTGGTCTTGAAGAATCAAACTTGATCATTTCAGGGTGAATTACAAGGGTTGCATCAGGAGCACCAGCAGCAGGTCAGGCCAGGAGTGATCCTTCCCCTCTGCTCAGCCCTGCTGAGACCCCTCAGGAGAACTGTGCCCAGTGCTGGGCTCCCCAGTCCAGGAGAGATGCAGACACTGGAGCAAATCCTGCCCAGGGTCACCAAAAGGAATTTGACCATTTGAGGAGAGACTGGAGTGCTCTGTGTGGATAAGAGAAGGCTCAAGGAGATCACACTCATGCATTAAACACCCAGTGCGATGCCCTAAAGAACATGGAGACAACTGGGTTCCAGTGGGGAGATGAGGAACAATGAAATACAGAAAATTCCCTTTAATCACAAGGAAGAGCTTTATTATTGTCAGCATAGACAAATGCTAGGACAGGTTGTCCAAAGTGCTTATAAAGTCTCCATTCCTGGAGATATCCAAAATCTGAGTGGACACAGCCATGAGAAACCTGCTGTAGCTGACCATGCTTTGACCAGGTGAGCTGGGCCAGACCATCTCGAGACATCCTTTCCAAAAGAGATGATATGGTGATAGTAAATTGGAAGGTGCACTCCATCCACTGCCAGACATTCACGTCCATCATGTCAGATTGGAGACAGTCTGACATAAAATCCCCCACCCCTCCTCAAAACATTGACAGCACAGACATCCTATCCTCAGCACTCCCTGCTTCACTTTAAAACTCTGCAGGCTTTTTTGCCACATTTCTTACGAAAGTAAATCCATTTTGTCACCAGAGAGAGATGATGATCCAATTTTTGCAGCTTCAGTGAGTGTCCCTGGCTGCTGAGGTCTAATATCCTGATGGCAGAACTCCCATCCTTTCAGCCACTCCTTTTTCCCCCTTTCTCAGTACTCACTTGCAAAACCTCCCCTCATGAGCCTTCTGATCTGCTTCCACAAATGGAAAATTCTCTCCCCCTCCAGAAGGTTCAGAACAGGCAGCAGCCAGGACACAGCAGGCAGGGATCTTCCTGCCACCTTCTCTGCCACCCAGGGAAGCCCTTGGAAAGAACACACCCCACACCTCCTCTTACCTGAGCACCTCTGAGCTGAGCTGTGTAACACGGGTGAGTGACTGATCATTTTTAAGGATTATAATCAACTTCACCACTCTCAAAAGTGCTGTGGGACAACAGTCTGCACCATTCCAAGTATATCCCAAATTGATAAAAGTAGATTGTTCATGCTCTCAGGCACTTAAATGCAGCTTTTGTGCTTGATTGATGGAATCCATGTCCATCACTACCTTGAGCTTCTCTCCAGCTTTTCCGTGTGCTTCATTAAGCACAAGCAGAACTCCCAAGTTCCTCTCAGTAGGGTTCAGCTACCTGCTTCACTGAGCTCTGATGTGTTAAAGGAAATATACAAGATTTCTTTTAAGCTTATTTCTTGATTTTGCTCTAGGTTAATCCTTTCCAACCACATGACATAAACAGAGGCAAGGGTAGGGCAAGCAAGTATTCATGTAAGGTTTTAAAAAGCATGGTACAGCTAGACAGCATTTCAGCCTGTTTCCCATTTAATATTTCAAATCATATAGATAGAAAAAAGAGAAGGAAAAATGAGAAGTCAACTCTTAGAAATTTAAATAAAAACGGGGTTGCTTTTGACATACATAAATTCCACCTTTTCCATTTACAGGATTGCCAGTTGTCTTGAATTTTGTCACAGGAGACTCCCAGTTTTGATAGACCTGTCATGTGCCCTGTCAAACAAACTTACAAGATATTGTAAAATGTGTAGAGGGAAGTATCTTTCTATTGTGGTGTGGGGATGACAGCTTTATGAATGATGTCAAGGAAAAATGTTGTTCTACAGAGCAAATATCTGGCAAGTTATTATACACTGCTCACCCACTGCCCACATTACTCAAAATATCTCAGGTTTTGCTCTCCCTTTCTCCTCCTTCAAATTCAAATATTTTACTTTTTCATAGGCTATTTAAAAAATATAAAGAAAGACCAACACAATGAACAACTTAAGTTTAGTAACTGGAGAGAGAATAATTAGGGGGTTTAGCCATTTTCTGCATAATGGAGATTATAATAGAAACTTAAAACTACAGATGTCCTGTTCAGTGGCTCATGATTTCACTGATTCTCTTAAAGCAATAACACTATGTTATGTGTACCCTCATATTTTGAAATGCTTCTTTGAAATAAGAATCTGATGCAATCATCAATGCATGAAGATGAAAATATAAATCAAAAATAAATCCTGGCTCGCACTAAGAGCTCTGATACAAATCCACACCCTAGAAAGTTACAAATTAGTACAATAATGTAAAGAATAGATGCTCTTTGCTCCAGATTCCTTGCAGCTCACAGTTCTTAGTACTTGTTAGGATAAATCTTCAAAAATATTTAAGGCAGCATGTTTTAAATGTTCATTTACTGTTCTCTCTTTCAGTTAAAAAATTATTGTACAACATGTCTGAAGTTTTCCATAGCTGGACACTATGCTCACCTGCATTTACAGAGATTCACTGCCATAATCTAAAAGGAGAGAGTCTTTATCCTAACTAAGGCAAAATTAACCAAAGGCACAGTCTGTAGAGAAAAGTTCTGAGTTCATACTTCTAAGAAATGGTCACATACAGCAACCAAAACAAGATATCTAAAGAACAGTGCCAGAACACATAATGCCTCTCAACCCGCTCTTACAGTCACAAATAGTGTGAGATTCCTTGAAAATTATAGGCGAAATGGATGTGAATGTCTTTTTCTGCACAAAAGAAAGCTGAATTCTATGTATTCAGTAACCCTCACTGATCCTCTCTTCTCTGATCCTGTTGGAGGTTTCTCTGAATCCAGAAGAACTTTCACCATCTCCCTCCTTCAAGTGTTTCTTCACATCTTCAAAGAACTCCAGTATGTCAAGCATATGGACTGTGAAGCACTGACTTCAAAGGAAAATAAAAGCCTGGCCCCCAGTCTACGGGACACACTCATGTGTTCACTAATTCTGCATTACAATTTCTATCAGTGTCCAACAAAACCATCAGGCTTAGCAGTACACTGTGTCCCAGATCTGGAATTCTAAGAAAGTACTGGCATCATGTTTGCCATCTGTCAATCAGTCCACAGGCACAGAGATGGTTGAAAGCAGGAGGTGACAAACTACAGTTGGCAACTTAAACCATCGCAGCACTTCACAGAGGTGCTCAGGGGGCAGCAACAGTGATCTTGTTCATTCTCACCACATTATTTTCCACATGAAATATTTCAGCCTGGAAAAGGGAAGGCCTCAGGGGGCCTTAACTGCAGCCTTCCAGCACCTGAAGGGAGCCCAAGAAAGATGGAGAGAGACTCTCTGCAACAGCATCTAGTGACAGTACAAGGCAGAATGGCTTCAAATTGAAGGTAGGTTTAGGTTAGATATTGGGAACAAAGTCTTTGCTGTGAGAGTGGCAAGACACTGGAACAGGTTGCCTGCATTCCATGATTTCATGAAATTCTCTGTTACTCAGTGATATGTTTGATCTATTAATCCATTTTGCTTTAAATCTTCCCTGATTTGCAGCAATGTGCCACCTTAAAAAAGATCACTGTAAATTCACTGAAATGCCCATCACTGTAATGCAGGGGAAATAATCAAAACCATGGAATTATGTTAACAGAATTTGTAAAATTATGTTCTGCAGTTTATCGTTCTGCTAAGGTATGGTTGAGGTACGGCACTGACTTCAAAGCTCAAATATCTACAGCCTTGTCTAAAAGATCTCCTTTTATCCCACAACACAGTGAATTTTCCTCACTTCTGGAATACCTGTCCTGCACTCATCTCTAAGCCTGGAACTATGTGACAGGTAATAAATTCAGGATTAATCTAATATATTTTAAGTCATTATTAATGGAATCCACTAATCTGCCTGCGCTTTTAAGTGGTTGTATCAGTCAAAACATTAAGAGATGTGACAGACAATTCCTGCATGCAAAGTTCCAGGTTGCTGATTTATCCACAGATGTGGAATGTTTACTTCAATCAAGTAAGAAGTTGGTGTCAAATGTTTTAATGTATAGAAAAATTACTCAGAAATTCAGCTTTGTGTTGCTGCAGATACACAGCACCACACGGAGGAGAGTACAAGGAACAGGAGAAAAATATTGTAGTTTGATTTCTTGCACAATACCTAAAAACCAGTGTCTCTGAAAAAACAAAACATCTTCCTTGTAAAAAAGCCCAATATGCCAAATATGCCTGCAAATGTTCTCACTTCAAATTTTCTGAGTATTTTAACAGCAAATTACTCATTAAATTCACAGCTAAACAAACTAAAATTTGGTTCTGCTCTTAAAACAGCAGTTCTTTTGAATGATCATGATGGATGGTGTAATAAGTGTTTTGAACAGCAATATTTTCGTGTTTTAATTACACACACACTCAGCAGAGCTCCCAGGTGTTTTTTCCTGCACCACCTCACAAAGGATCCCTTTATCCACTGTTACTTTGTCCACAAATTGAGAGTCTAAGGAATTCTATCAGGAAGACCTGACAAGCAAACAGCCAACAAGGAGGGCCAAAGGTTTGGGTGAATTTTATTTCCAGACCTCGAAGGCTGCAGAAGGAGGAGAAGGGCAGGAGGGGCAGCCAGCCCACAGCAGGTTCCCCCGTGCAGCCCAGGGATATTTCCAGGGGGATTCTGCCCCTCTGCTCTGCTCTGCTCTGCTCTGGGGAAATTCCCACCTGGAATGCTGCATCCTGCATTGGGGCTCCCAGCATCAGAAGGATGTGGAACTGCTGGAGAGAGTCCAGAGGGGGCCACAAAGATGCTCCAGAGGCTGGGACACCTCTGCTCTGGAGACAGGCTGGGGAGAGCTCGGACTGTGCAGCCTGGAGAAGAGAAGGCTCCAGGGAGGCCTTAGAGCCCCCCCTTGCAGTCCCTGAAGGGGCTCCAGCAGAGCTGGAGAGGGACCTTGGACAGGGGACTGGAATGACAGGACAAGGGGGAATGGCTTTTAACTGAAAAGGGAGTGGGTTTAGATTAAATTCGGAAGAAATTCTGGGCTGTGAGGGTGGTGAGGCCCTGGCACAGGTTTGCCAGAGAAGTCATGAATGCCCCACCCCTGGAAGTGTCCAAGGCCAGGTTGGATGGAGCTCCTGGTTTAGTAGAAGGTGTCTCTGCTCATTGGACTGGGCCAAAATCAACACCACCAACATAGGTGGACAGTTTACACACAGAAACACCAACCCTTGTTCCTTCACAAAAAAAGATTCCACACAATTATTCCACTTTCTGGCAATGTGCAGTCTTGAGTCTTGCCTGTTTCCATCCTTATCACCATCCATGAGCTTTTACATCTTATTCTCCCCTCATCTTACTGCTGAAAGGAAGCCACTGGGAAGGTGTCTGGCAGCCAGCCAAGGTCATCCCACAATACTGTAATTGTCTATAAAAACATAATTTTAACTTAAATTTTCTTCTTTCTAAACCTCAAATGGGTAATTTTCGTCTCTCTTAAAATGGCCTCAGAAAACAGTCACTCGATAGCATTCTAACAGGAACTCACTTCTCTCCTCATTTCTTAGCATTTATGATATCATTTGATGTCAGAATTTTAAGCAGTTCTTGATAGGAGTCTAGTGCACTTGTTAACAATAAAGTATATACTCCAAATAACCAGAAAAACACAGAAGTTCTCATTCAGGATCCTAATAGGAACTCAAAAAGGCTAATCAATAAAATACATCATGAAGAAACTTAACAATATGTTCTTGTACTTGTAAAGACTGTGAAGAACCAAATCTTGCTGGGTCTTCAACATTATGGCTCATTCCAGTCATTATATTTGTATATCTCAAAAAATAAAGCACTCAGCACTTCATGGGTGTCAAACTGACAGACTAAAATTAACAAGAATAATTGCTCTCAATATTACTTAAAATTGTCTTTCCTAACACACTGCCATTGAATCCTTTATTTTCTATCCTTTTCAGATGACTAACTCTCCTGTCCCATCCCATGTGTCATCATGGGGAACTGCTGACTTGGTCTAAATGCAACAGCTTGTCATCACCAAAACTGACTTAAATATAGGTGGTGAACCATAATAAATGTGTCACTTACATTGTACTGCACCCTTACCAGTTCCAAAACCTAAAGGAACTATTCACATTTTTTATTTTTATTAAGTAGAAAACAAAATGTAAACAGGGGTCAAGTTACAGAATATTTCAGAAGTACATTTGAGCTGTGGAAAAAGGGAATATATAGTTTAAATGGCAGTAACACAGTCTAAAGAAAGGAAATCTGTCACCTTTCAGAAGGTAGCACTCTTACTTTGGGCACTGACTTTATATCCTAGTATTTAAATACACTGCTGAATGAATTATATTTCTGCTGAGACATAAAACCCATTTTCACATGCAGAGAAGTGTTAACCTTCATGTTTTAGACAAATTTCATTTGGACAATTACATTCCAACTAACTACCCCTGTGATTTCAAATGTCTACGAGTCACCAAAACAAATGACACCACCTTAGCTCTCAGACCAGAACATGAGGAACTAGAAGGTCACTGAGACAAACAGCAGTATATGGGTAGACAGTTTTAAATGTCAGCAAGGCAATTTGTGTAGGATATAAAATGCAACTGAGAATTAAGCAGCATTTTTGAAAATCATACTGAAAAGTTTATGAGATCTTTGGTTAAGTCACAGGCACAGGTTAGGGACTGATTCACTAACCCATGAAACTAAGTTTTAAACAGTGAGTCCTTTATTTATTAGTAAATGCTACATCTGTGTTACTTCTTTCTATAATTTGGCCAAAGAAAATCCTGCTTTGTGTGCATAACCTCTGTTTTCAGACACCAGCGAGTGAAGTGAGGATAATTCTTCAATATTCCTTACAAGGAATACTAAAAGCACACAGGAAATACTGGATCAGAGGGAAACAGGTAAACAAGACTAAATTATAAAAAAATTAATACAAAATAATGACGACCAAGTGCAAGAATGAAAACATTACCTAAAATAGCCTTGAAAATGGGTAAAGTCAAAGCAACACATTGCTTAGAACTTGTTAGGCAAGATTAAAAAATACAACAAACTTGCTTGATTTGTTAGAAGACCAGACTATAATATCAAAGGTAAAATTTTAGAAAAGTTTGACAAGGGTCAGAGTAGGAAGTGTTTTTTTCATAACATTTATAATTTTTCATATAGGAACTTTCTATGTTTAAATCAGTTCCATGCATCAAACACTGGGATGGAACCAAGGTGTTTCAATTGTTGAAAAATGGGGCAAAACAAAGACTTTGGAATAAGGAAAGAAATAGACAAGAAGAAAATAAAATAACTAAACCCTCTTTTTGAAATATGACAGGCAAGTTTAGCACTTACACTACAGTTTTTAAAGACAGCAGCCATTCAATAGACTATATCTGATAAAAAGAAGTATAAAAGTACTTCTTTTATGGTATAAAGAAGTACACCAGGAAAATAAGACAATATTTTCTGACTAGATTTATTCACTTGAGATTACTTTCAAGACCTTGCATTGCCATTGGTGAGATAAAATATCCTGCTAAAAAAAGATATCACTCCTCTGAAAAACAGATAGAAGTACTAAACAGCACTCGACTACTTGACATCCAACTGCAAACCACAATCTAGCAAACCACAATCATCTTGCTGAAAAAGCTTCTGAAGCCCTCTCTGGGGAGTTTATACACTTATCCCAGAGTGGATTTATAAGTATTTTGTATATTCTGTAGTACTGTGTATCATATTTATCTTTTGGAATAAATTAGCACCTAATGTAGTAATCCAAAAGGTTGGTTTTCTTTAGAAGGGAAGAGACTATCAGTCTGGGTCTTGATGCACCTCAAACTTACAATCTACCACTTCCATTTGATATCACAGACATAAAAGCCATCCTTTCAATGACTCCACTAACATTACCCTACTTTTTAACCTCTGCTGGTAAATTCACTCTTCTTTAAACATGAGATTCACCTTTTCCTTTAGTTAACAATATTTTCCATAATGCCTTATTTGTTTAACTCTTCAATAACATTAAAGTAAATGCACAGCCCATTTTAATCCTAAACTACAAAACTGCCTTGTAAAGAAGGAGCTAAGACTGTAAGGAAATGTTGAATATATTTGTTAGCTCACCCTTAACACTTCTAAAAAATTATATTAGACATTTGCAGCACGACAGTGATTTTTCTGTAACATGGTATCTCCTCATGAAGGTATTTTATACTTTTATTATAGACATTTTTTAAAAGCTTATTAGTACTTTACTTGTGGTGAATCCAACTCATTAATCTAAAACTCATAAAAGACACCTATGCACTGCTTAGGAAAGATGAATTTCCCAGTGC
This sequence comes from Hylia prasina, assembly GCA_013397195.1. Classification (NCBI taxonomy): domain Eukaryota; kingdom Metazoa; phylum Chordata; class Aves; order Passeriformes; family Sylviidae; genus Hylia; species Hylia prasina. The sequence goes on from VYXD01012675.1 coordinate 821,716, forward strand.
TTTCTCACTGTCCTCTGTCCAAATCCACTTAAGGTGAGGAGAAGCAAGTTTTGCCTCGATCCACAGCTGCAGAAAGGAATTACTTTCTAAACATACCCCAAAGAGAGATTAAAATACAAATGACATTAAATGTTGGGATCCAAAGTGAAAATTCAACTTTTTTTTCCCCCATAAAGGAGGAAAGAAAGACAGAAAATAGGAAAGTAGGAAAATGCCAAGAATGATGATGAGAAGAACAGGAAAGGGATTATCACCACCATGGCTCCAGTGTTGGCCATGGGAAGATCTCTGTGGGTGCCACGGGGCTGTCCCCAGGGTCCCCCCCAGACCTGCCCAGCCAGGGAGCAGAGCCACAGCAGCAGCACCAAGGGGTGGAGCAGCCTCGTAGGAGCAGCCAGGACAGCAAGGACAGCAAAGACTCCAACACTTTGTGGATTTTGCAGTGCCTGTGGGAGGTCAGACACTTGTTTATTGAGGGCTTTGAGAGTGGCAATGTCACACCCACCTCACAGCAGCAGCAGCACATCCATGCAGAACTTCATCTCTGCTCCCCACAACTTCACTGCCTGCACCTCAGTATCCAGGCTGAGTTTGCCTGATGGATCAGGAAGTTTACTGCTTGCTCACCTGATGGATCAACTACAGGCTCTTTTAATGACCTTCAAACAGCCTGCCTCATTTTCTAAAATAAAACAGTTTCTAAAGTCTTTCATAGAGGCAGTTCAAAAGTTTAACTTTCAAAGAAGAGGCAATGGAGAAACATTCCTTACTTTTTATTTGTTCACCACATCCCCAAAAGTCTGACAGGTTATTTACAGGAAAGCAGAACCACTGTTTTTGAGGTGCTCATCTTGACACCAAGAAAATTACTTCAAAATCAGACATTCAACCTCACAGAACTTTAGACTTTGTAAAGTAGCTTTGTGTTTGTTGGTGAACTTAGATAAAGGTACAAGAGAATAGAAGAGCCCTATTCTCTGCCAGATGCTCATTCATAAGGTCTTTTTGACTCATTCCCTTAGTACTTCAAGGCAAGGGCATTTAAAATCCAGGCGATGAAAACAATACCTGGAGTGTTATTAATGCAATAATCAGTTAATTCTGAGTAATAATTAAGCCAGCTAGAGAAAATGTATCTCTGACTAATAATTAAGCAGGCTCGTGAAAATGTATCTAATTACGTCGCTCATCAAATTAATGTTCTGATGCTGTCATGCTATTTTAAAACTATTTTTCTTCCAAGCAACAGTTTGGTGAGTTTTTTCACAACCAAGCCAGTACTTTAGACCTGGTGTTTGCTTGACTTTTCACATCTACAAAACCCTAAGATCTTGAAGTACAGCAAGTCCCAAACCTATTTAAGTTGGCTGAATTACAATGTGGCACTGACTGCAGGAATCACAGCCCAGTGCAATACTACACAGGACAAAGCCAGGCAGTCCTGTATAATCTTGCAAGGATGTTAATGTGCAGTCTCAAAAAACACAAAGCTACTCAGCAGAAAAGAACACAAGCTCAATGAATTGCCCAAAATATTGGTTTTGAAGCATCACACCTGTCTCCCATTCTCTGGAGAGATATCATATTATTATACATGACAAAGTCAATGTGCATCTTAAAACATTAAGAGACATAATACAATACTGAGACAAAAACAGGATCTGGAAATTGGGGGTTTTAATGGTTTTGTTAAGCAAGCTCATAGCCAATAAACACTGTTTCCAATAACTGTAGTGACTGAAATATAATTGAACATCTGTATAACTCCCAATTAGTTCTCTCTCAAAAGAACTACTAACACAAACTGTCAAAGGGACAACAAAATAAAGAGAAAAATAAATTGAATGGTAGTAAGGGCACCCATTGACAGGAAGTTCCTTCAAAGTTATGGCCCAGAAACAACTACCGCAGTACAGAAAAAGAGAGCAGTGTAAGCCACTGAGCCAGGACAAAGAATACTTTATAAATAAAAAGACTCAAAGTTCCCATGAAAAATTGTATCTGGATAGCCAAAGAAACAGACTTTTTGCAGAAGATCAACTGAATCCTCCATCCCAAGTCAACATAGAGCTACAAGGTCCAACACAAAAACAGCAGCAAGTATATCTAGGGATTCCCCATCCCTGGAAGTGTTCCAGGCCAGGCTGGATGGGGTTTTGAGCAACCTGGGATAGTGGAAGGTGTCCCTGCCCAGGGCAGGGGATAGGACTTGGATGATCTCTATGGTCCCTTCCAACCCTAACCACTCTGTGATTCTGTGATTCTAAATACATGGCCTAGACAGAAAAAAAAAAGGCTCCAGCCTTGAGCACTTCATGATGCAGAAAAATGTACACTATAAATACACATTTAAGTGTTTTCTGTTCAAAGCTTGCTTAATCAAAATTTTAATTTTTCCGTAGTATATTTAGAATCTCCAGAGAGTTTTTATTTGTTATTTGTGCAAGTAATTTAACCACTTTTTGCTCCTTTATGGTAATAACTATGTACCTGATTATTTCAACAACGTCTTGGGTTATGGAAGCAAAAAATTGTATTCTATTTTCATCTACTGAAAAGCAGTTGGGGAAATGTTTTTCCTTTATCTCTTGTTACTCTGGGGGGAGGGGATCGGGTGCTTTTCTGATAATGGTTCAGCTGTTAAAACCGGGTGGGGTATTGTTTCTTATCTCTTTCACCACCCATCCTCCCTCCAGGGGGATATTTTCTGCTAATGGGCCATTAAGGCTCACCAATGACATGACACATTTACATCATCCCATTGTGAGATGCTCCACCCACTGGCTGGGGGCTCCAGGGTCCCTGCCTAGACAAAAACTGAGATTCAGAACACCAGATAATCCTGCTTTTCACTGGACTCCACAGGAAGATCAGACTCATCTCACCATCACTGGACCCTTCTTCAACAAGATCATCGACTCCAACAGAACCACATCTGTTTCTCCAGGGTGACTGCTTCCAAACACCCTGACCAACAGGGTGTCAGGTTGTGTCCCTGACTCTGTCAGGATTTTCTGGGTTTTTTGTTTGTTGTTTACTTGTCTTTTTTTGTACTACATTTGTAATTTTTAACATTCCTAGTAAAAGAACTGTTATTCCTATATCTTTGCCTGAAAGCCCTTAATTGCAAAATTACAATAATTCCGAGGGAGAGGGGTTTACATTCTCCATTCTAAGGAAACTCCACCTTTCCCTAGCGGATACCTGTCTTCTAAACCAAGACAAGCAACAAGAAAAAAAAAAAATCAGAAGTGTCAACTGTGAGCATGGTATTATGGCTGAGTCCATTACACCCAACTAAATACGACCTTAGAACCAATCAGCTCTCACCATTTTACATCTGGAAATCAAATGAAAGATACATTAACATTACTGTGCGCATAACACAGGAAAAAGTGATCTGTTTTTCTAGGTTATCTTGAGTAATTATCTACAGGAATATCAAGAACTGACAAGAAAACCAAGTGACTGCTGAAATTTGGGACAGTAACTTCAAATAATGCTAAAGACTTTACAGGACACCATCAGCCTTCATATAAACTGAGACTAATTGAAAAATGTTTAACAACATGTGGAAGGATTAATGCCTAAAAACATTACACTAAAACAGACAGCCTCAAAACTCTGCAGAAACACTGATCTCACTGGCTACACGTGGACAAGTTGGATATCATTAAAAGATGCATGGTAATAAGTCTTTCTTCTCTGCAAGAAAAGATTGAAAAGACAAAACCACCACAAAAAAGCCAAGATTTCCCTTCACACATTATCACGTATCAAGATTTTTCACGCTTAAGAATGTTTTATGCAATATTTCAACCTAAATAAAATTTTCCACTGTTACTATAAAAACCTTTGCAACTTCCGAATTATTGACTTAGGAAGGCAATTTTGGTTCAGAGTATATCAGTTATAGTGTCTTCTAAAATATTTATAACTAACAGTAATTAGAAAGAAATGGTTTCATGTGTAGTAAATCACTATATTCTGTGCAAGGTTAAAACTTAATAAAATACCTGCTCTGGCAAACTGAATTATCACCTCCATGTAGATCACTCTGCTATTTCAAATTAACAAAAAAGAAAAATCAGTCTTCTTTGAATTAAAATGTCTCCATCAATAGGCTCATTTCTACAAAAGGTAACAGAACGACTGCTCAGTGCACTTAAATCTTTCACAAGTAGTAAAAATAAACTTCATAAACATACATACCCTGTATAAATAAAATAAATCCTGCATCTTTCCACACTTCAGGTATACAACTTGGCTATGTTCTAAGTATCCACAGTTGAAAAAACAAAATACATTTCTATAAGCAACCAATATATTCCTTTAACCATTTCAACTCTGCAAGGAACTGCTGTATATAATTTAACATTTCATTTCAACAATATCTAGGATCTTGATAAGGAAAAATAAAGGAAATGGGAGAATGTATTGTTCAATTTCATATCCCTGTTTAGTTCTGAAGTTTTAGGAATTGTAATCAGTTAATGCAGTTGAAACTGATCAAAGAAGTTACAAAAAAAACCAAACCCAGAACAAAATGGAAGTTATGAATAATTAATCCATATACTAAAGGCCAAACTATTTATTTAAGGGACTCTGTGCTGGAGTTTCTATGATCAATAAAGTTACTGGCTGTCTTGGTTCACATATGTCCACTACATTTCTTCTCCCTGCTGTGCCTGTCACCAATTCTTGACTGCTCCACCAGGTAATTAACAACAACTGTTTTTAATTTGTTGTACTTTCCAATTCAGAGTCTTCCACAGATTTCCTACCTTTTGCAGTTAAGCGAAAAAAGTTTTATAAATATAAGGGGATAAAAAAATTATGGGTTTTTCTTCTCAAGCTCCAATACTACATTTTATTTTCTCAATTCTTTTATTGCTTGATGACCCATCTGCCATATGGTACTTCAGTCAGTAAAAGCCTAAAGAAAAAAAAAATGCCCTGTTGAATAAAACCTTAAAATAAATTATAACTCCATGACACCCAAGAAAGTAAAGGCATTTTAAGCTCTGTACCACAGATGAACAAAGAATTCACTCATACTTTCTCCAGTTGTATGCTAATAGTGCTCACTGACCTTTTTGCTTACCATATATCTTAAAATCCTTTTTAGAAGAAATACCACAATTGCAGAAATATTAACAATTCTACTATTACTACAATCAGTTTTAGTTTCATGTATTAGTTCATTACACTTGACAGCTGATGGCAAAAAAGCACGTTAAGATACTATTCAATTTATAATCAAAGTCATTCTGATATTAGAGATTTGCCAAGTCAACCCAAATGTTACAGAATGCCAGAAGCTGGTTTAAAGTTTTTTGATCCATGAACATTGTCTACTTCTTATATGGATCATAGTTTTTAGTTACAGCATTGTTTTTTAAAATTCAGTTTTGTCTTCCATCTGAGGAAGGCTTTGTGACTATAAATGAAACACTCTCCAACCCAGGAAATTAGTTTAGCTGTGCTCAGCCAGACATAGCAGATCTTCATATTCAATAAGGTTTTCTCCAAAATGACAGCATTTCTTGTGTCTCCCAAAGCCAACAAATGAATTAGTGATGCAGATTTGGATTAAAATGTAATTATTTCCTGTTTAGTCCTTTCTCCTAACTTGTAAAACTCAGAGTGTCTCGATAGAAAACATCAAATAAGAGCTATTAAGTCATCAAAAGTCAAACGTGCAAAGGAAACAATTTCCACAGGGGATAGGAAAAACATGAAGAAGAAGAACTTCCAGAGAAAAGAGGAAAATATGTCTAGTTTCCTGCAATAGCAAAGGTTGGAGATGATTAAAGGCAGACTGTGGAACTTCTATCACCTTCCAGAAGGGCTAAGGCATTGTTTCTCTGCAATCTTCAAGACAGCATGATGGAGACTGGATGTTCTATCAAAATCCCTCCCAACTCTGCTTTCTGTGATTTGTTTAGCATCTTGTGTAAAAATGGACAGGAAAATTCATTAATTGCAGCAGGAATAGTTATTTATGAAGTCATTGAAACTGAGAACAAACAAACTGAAATCCTACTTTCTCCAGGAAAGCTGCTTTCCCATTAGGTCAAATAAGAAGCTTTCTAAAAATATTATGCTACAAAAGCTTATCATAAAGCAATATTATTAACCGAAGCTACCTTATCTTAATGGCATATACATAAAAGAACCTAACATTTGCTTTGGGTTAACCATGAATTTGCAAATAATTTATGTTTTACTGGCTAAGGTCTCAGCTGCAAAAAGGATGTCAATATGTTTGGCAGCTACAGACCAGGTAACCTCACCATTCAGTGAGAAGAAAGATGACAGAGTGAAGAATAATGTATTAAATAAAGTATAATTTTGTAGTAATGCTCTGTCACATCAGCAATCTCCTGTCTATGACAAAATCTGCAATTTTTCAAGTTCTAAAGTTTGACTATATTACTATGTTAACCATTCACAAGATCAAGGAAACACCAAGCACCAGAAAGCATTTCATGAATCTAAAATACTAAAAGAAAACTCTAGTGTTACTGGTAACATTAAATACTATTCCTACAACTTTCAGCAGGTGTATGACTAATACAATGTCAAGGTTTTAGTTCAATAACTGGGCAGAAACACGAAAACACGTAATGGTTTCACGTTTGCCAA
>VYXD01012675.1:828944-984103 GCA_013397195.1 Hylia prasina
GCGGGAGCTGCAAACTCCTCCAAACCACGCTGGCGGTGTGGGAGGGCTGCTGGGTGCCTCCTTTTCCACCCCTCGGTCTCATGGCGTAGGCCGCTCCCTCGCGGGGCCAGCAGCTCCCGGAGGCCTCAGGAAAGCGGGGGGAAACATCCTCTGAGCCCCGGCCGGCGACATGGGCAGCTGCTGGGGCTTTTCCTCCCCTCCCCTACTGCTCGCTGTTATTTGGGCCCGAGCATGGTCGGGGCAGTGGCTCCCTGGGGCCCAGCCCGGCCCCTCACGGCAGCCGCCGCAAGGTGTTACCTGGTCGTTCGCCAGGAGAGAAAGAGGGCGGCCACTCCTTCTTCTCAGCTTTTATACGGTATTAACAAAAGTCGCATTCTGATTGGTGTTCAACCTTTCCAAAGGAAATTCAGGTCCTGGCAGGGTAACACCTCCACACCCTCCTTCAAGCAAAAAAAAAACCCAAACCGTGTCAACCCATAACATACAACCATCAGAAAAAGCACACACATTTTTCGCATCATATATTTAAAAAGTAGTATTATTTTATTTTTTAAGGGGTAGTGATCTGGTACTTGAACTAGTCTGGAGTAAATGTTTCTATATAGCTGGAACACTGTCTTTTCTTACATACGAATTTATTACCAAAATCTATTAGTACAAAAATGCTGACACAATTTTTAAAACATTCCAGTCAAATAATGCTGTTAATAAATACATAAAAATGTAGCTGATATTTGTCTAAAATTCCTAAGCAAACAGTTCTGAAATATGACACAAAAGATAATACTCTTTATAAAAAAGATAGCACAGTTTTTCAAATACAGGACATTAGCCACAGCCCTGCTATCTTCTTAATCTGGAAAACTGCATTATCACTGTTTCTTGCAGCATTTCAGGTCAACTCTGATCCTGATACAAAAGTTAGTCTTCATGGTGCATTCATATATGGTTTCAGTTATTTTGTGAATCACAAAGTAATTAACCTTTATTCACTGCATTTCTTGTTCTGTGACAGTCGTGGCATTTCTCCCTCAAGCGTTTCCTGAAAAAAGCACTGCTACTGTTCTGTTCCCAGAAATGTATAAAAAGACACACTGCTAAAAGTATACCAGAACATAAAAATGTAAGAATGGTCAAGGAAAAACTCATCTCCACTACATCCCTGTAATACTGCTTATTGGTAATTAGGTCAGAAACTATCCTTTACTGAATGTTCCGGTCACTGCCAGAAGGCTCTTGGGAAACAGCTCCTCTGAACACCCACCAAGGAGCATCAAAAGACAATGGAAAGAGGAGGAAAAGAGATCCCAGGCTAAGAGGGTACTGCCAAGCCTGCCAAGGCATTTCTCCTGTACCATGACCAAGACAAAAGCGAGGACATCTCCGCATTGACCACCACGCCATTGTGACCTGTGGTGGCATCGCGCCCAGAGGCCACTGTGACACGGGACCATACGGTGACCCAAAGGGCAACAAATCCCTGCAGTGTTCACTCCCAGGAGAGCAGCTCTCTAAGGAGGCAGCAGCTTCTCTGGGTGCTTGTGGCCAGTGTTCATTAGAGCACTCCCACAATGTCGAACAAGGAGAAAGTGAATGCCCACAGCCAGCCCCATGAGGGAAAGCCACTCCTGCACCAGCAGCAACAGGTGAGGGAATGGGATGGAGGGAGAGGCTGCAGTGGGAGCAGGGCAAAGCTCTAGGCTAGAGACGGCCAGGCCTGGCACCAGGCCATGTTCTGCAGGATGGCCCAGGCACAGCAATGCCCCAGAGGAAGTGGGAACAGCTGGGAAAACACCCCAGCATGCATACCGTGGCCAGCACCTACCCTAGGACCAGGGCCAGGCCTGCTGGTGAGTTGGGGACACTGTGCTCATACATCCGCCTCCACCCCGTGCCTCCTCTTCCTTCCCACAGGTGAGCCACGGGCAGCCACAGGAGGCACCAAAGGTCACCTGGATGACTAACACGCCATACAGCAGTGTCATACAGCCATGGAAACTGTCCGTGTCAGACATGCCACCACTCCATGGCTGTCAGCTGCCACTGGAACCTCCCTGCCAGCTCAGCCCTGAAATGCAAAGAGCAGCCTCTGCGAAGGTTAAGTTGCCCCATCTGCCAGCAGAAGCAGCCTCTGGGTCTTCTCCCAAAGGCACAGCACATGCTGTTGGCCATGTGGCTAGTGGCAAACAAGAGCTCATGCCACTTTCAACACGGGGCATTCTGACTGCTGGTGAGACCTGGGAAACACATTCCCTGGCAAGGAGAACACAAGGGCTCTGGCATGGGAAAGCAGCAAGGCAGGCCCTTCATCTGCCACCCGTGCAACCCACAGGCGGCGAGAGGCTGTGCACTGGGAGCCAGCCAGCCTGGAAGCACCTGGGGCACTCTGAGACAGAGGAGCTCATCAAGGTGCAGCCAGGGCATGGGGGCAGGGCCGGCAGTGACCTGTTTAGAGACCTGTGCCCGTATCTGCGTGAGGACAGGTCCCTTGAGTCCACCTTGAGAACCACCAAGTGGTTAGGTGGATGCCAAGAGGCGGAGGGAATTTGTCGGCCAGCCCAGCAAACTGTGCGTCGCAAGTGGCTGCGCCCAGAGGATGGGGGGGAGGCTTTGATGGATCGTCTGCGTAAAAAGAGAAAGGAGCTGGAGGAGCTGGAAGACAAAGCCTGTGATGAGATGTTTAGAGCCATCTTCTCCTCCCTGGATGAGAAAGAAAGCCCTGTGACGTCCAAGGGCATCCTCAAGGATCCGTCAAGCCCCACCCTGGAGCCAGCTGCAGGCCCCTCGGCTTGCAGCGGGACCAAAGACGCTGCAGGAGAGACACAAAAGGACTCTGAGCTTGTGTCTCTCGACCAGCTGTTGGCCGAGCTGTGCTGTGTCTCGGACAACTCGCTGTCTTGTGACGCTCTCCTCAAGGACTCTGAAGGAGAGACAGACAGCAACGCGGAGATTGCACATCCTGACCTGTTGGCACAACTGTGCTCTGTCTCTGGCGACTCGTCGTCCTGCGCTCTTCCAAATGACCTACTGGAAATGTGGGAGGAAGAAGTGCTCCATGACAGAGCAGTGCCAGCAGAGAGGGACAAGGAACCACAGAGCGTGTTGTCTCTCCCATTTCAAGAGGAGGAAGCAGAGCCACCAGCTTCTCTCCTGGACAGCAATCTCTGCAATGAGGGGCACAGCGAGCCTCTCCCCACGGCGCTGCCAGAAGACCCAGAGATGTTTGCGCTTTGCGTCTTGACTGCTGATCCTGGGGATGAGGCCGATGAAGCAGGTGTGCAGGCTGGCCACGCCCAGGCCACCCATTCCCAGGAAAAGCCCTGTGGGGATGAGGCACTGGCAGGGGCTTGCCCAGAGCCTTCCCAGCCCCCAGCACGCAGCGTTCCCGCTTGCCCCNGAAGCAGAGCCACCAGCTTCTCTCCTGGACAGCAATCTCTGCAATGAGGGGCACAGCGAGCCTCTCCCCACGGCGCTGCCAGAAGACCCAGAGATGTTTGCGCTTTGCGTCTTGACTGCTGATCCTGGGGATGAGGCCGATGAAGCAGGTGTGCAGGCTGGCCACGCCCAGGCCACCCATTCCCAGGAAAAGCCCTGTGGGGATGAGGCACTGGCAGGGGCTTGCCCAGAGCCTTCCCAGCCCCCAGCACGCAGCGTTCCCGCTTGCCCCGCTGGCAGCACAGCCGTCCCGCAGCCCCTGGCCCCACGGTGATGGCGCTCCATCATCAAGATGGCCCGGCGGGCTCTGCGCCGGCTTTTCTCCTTCAGCTGCCTCAGGGGGCAAAGAGGGGAGTGAGCCCGGCTGCCGGCACCATGATGAGGACGGACCTATGGGACCTGGACAGACCCAAGCGTCTTGCACCGTCCTCTGCTCGACCTCTTTCCCACGTCAACCCTGCCCTGATCTTCCCCATGCCTCACCACCTCCACTCTCCCACACCCTACCCCATCATACATCTTCCTCATCCCAACCACAATCATCCCCATCTTTCCTTCTCGCCCTCCCCTGTCCCCTCCCTTTCTATCCCTCCACCCCACATTTATTGTTAAATAAATTATTGTTAGCTTTGACAGATGGTCTCATTGGCACCTAAATTCGCGCACAGGCATCTCTCACTCATCACATCTCAACAGGGGCACACACCTGCACACAGCACTCCAGGTGTGGCCTCCTCTGTGCCCAGCGCAGAGGGACGATCACTGCCCTTGTCCCACTGCCCACACTGTTGCTGACACAGAATACCAGAAGGCCACCAGACTCATTGCCCACCTGGGCACATGCTGGCTCACCTTTGGCCGCTGTCAGGCAGCACCCCCAAGGCCTTTCCTGCTGGGCAGCTTTCCTGCCACTCTGCCCCCTGCCTGGGCCACTGCAGGGGCTTCTTGGGACACAAGGGCAGGACCTAGACCTTGCTCTTCTTGAACCTCATCCCGCTGGCCTCACACCATCAATCCAGCCTGGCCACATCCACCTGTACAGCCTTCTCACCCTCCAGAAAATCGACACTTCCACCCACTTCTGTGTCATCACAACTTTATTACTGAATGTATTCTTGATGCCCTTGGCCACATCAACAGGACAGATACTGAACAGGACTGGGCCCAGGAGACACAGCTAGTGACCAGAGGCCAAGTGGATAACGGGTCTTACTGCTGACAATTGATGCAAAGAAGGCATTAAGTTCTTTAACCTTTTCCTGCAGGAAAGGCTTCAGTGGGAGCTGGGGGAAGCCCTGGGGGCAGACACTACCAGCATTGCCTGGCACTAGGCCTTGCTCTGTGGAGGGACCAGCGCAGGGATCGCCCAGGCACAGCAGTGCCTCAGAGGTAAGGAGCACAACTGGGAATCCAGCCCAGCCTGCCTGACCTGTCCAGCACCTGCACTGGGGCCAGGGCCAGGCTTTCTGACGCATGGGGACATCACGCCCACACAGCTGCCTCCATCCCATGCCTCCTCCTGCTTTGCACACGCAACCCATGGGCAGCCACAAACAGCTGCAGGCAGCAGAGGGAACAGCACAGGGAGGCTCTTCTACAGGCTCATCCTGGATCACAAGAAGTGATCGCAGTGTTTGGGAGCCAGCAGTGCTCCTGTGGCCAAGCAGGCCAGTGAGATCCTGGGGTGCTTTAGAAGGGTCACTGATTGCCAGAAGATCAAGGGAGTGATCCTGTCCCTTCACTCAGCCCTAGAGAGGGGCATCTGGAGTGCTGTGTCCAATTCTGGGCTTCTCAGAACAAGAGAGACATGGACCTCCTGAAATGTGTCCACTGGAGAACAACAAAATATGATTAAGGGATTGGAGCATCTCTCTTACAAAGATAAGCTCTGAGAGCTGTGCCTGTTCATCCTCAAGGAGAAATGTCTGAGAACATCCTTTTATCACTGTCTCTCAGGAGGGTGTAAGAGCATGGACCTTCTCAGTGGTGCCCAGCAAAAGGACAAGAGGCAACAGGCAGAAACTATGCATAGAAGTTCCACCTGAATATGAGGAATGATTTCTTTACTGTACAGTGACCGAGCACTGAATTTGTCAAGAAAGGGTGTGGAGTCTCCCTCACTGGAGATATTCCAGCACTGTCTGGAAACAATCCTGTGCCATATGCTCCATGATGATCCTGCTTGAGCAGGGAGGTTGCACCAGATGACGCACTAACTTCCTTCCTAACGACCACAGTGGTCCCTTCTAACTTGATGCATTCCATGATTTGGTGACATTCTAACACAGACTGGCTCACCCTGAAGTGAACAAAGTCTTATTTAAACAAATCACCTCCCACCTCCTTCTAATGGAGAACAAAAAATTTCAGCATCCATTAGGAAGGAAACATTGCAGGACACAAGAAATCCATTATATTTCTGGATTATGGAAAGGGTAATTTTTTGTCACAGATCTTGGACAGGCCTGCTTTCTCCAATCTTTTGGAAACCTCCATCTGCCTAAAGAAGCACGCTGCTGCTGTATGTCAAATTACTTTTATCTTGGTAAAACACATACTTTTTGCACTGATCTGCTTAGCCAGCACTTTAAAGTAACCAGAGTATTCTTGGCTGCTCTTTTATTAAGAAGAAAGATGGATGTCCTTTTCGTTAAGGCTATAAAAATTAGTTCCTTGTACTTGTGAGTCAGAGCTTTTTGAAGCAGCTTACTCCTTTTTCTCATAATGGAACATTGAGCTTTCATCAGCAGTGCTTCCACTAACAATCCTAAAAACAACAGCCTAAAAAAACCATGATGAGTCCTTACAAGGAGTCTGGCAGCAATAATCTTCTCTTAAATAGAGACAGAACAGATAAATGCTAGCTGACCACAAATTTTCAGACAAACAAGAAATTGCTAATTATGGATTTTTGAAACTAAGAGGAATGGGGCAGTGGGACAACCAATCATTTGCAGGATTTCTCTTGCAATATAACAGTGCCAAGTTCTGCTAGAAAAATTGTAGCAGGGAACTCAAAGTTCCTGGAAGAGTGGATGTGGATGCCAAAATTTATGTGTCACTATCAGAGGACATTCAGAAAAGAGTCTGGAGAACCCCATTCAGTTAACTCATGACCTCAAAGAAATCTGACCAAGTAGTCCATCAGTCCTCTTTAGAAGACCAGGATGAAAAGAAAGGCCTTTGTGATGTTAGGCAGAACATCCAAAAACATTGCCCATGTCGGCACAGTGAGAAGAACATTCTTCCTCTTTTCCAAAGACTGGGTTTCAGAGGTTTTAACTTGTTCCACAGCATTCAGGAATTACAGGACTTGATTCCTTGGGTCCCTTCATAATTGTCACTGTTCTATACCAGTTTTTAAAGAGATCACAAACAAACAAAAAAAATCACCATACAAAGCAGACATGGCCTGTCAAGGAATGTTTTGCAAAATAAATTTTCACTTTGTCTAAGTACATTAAAAATTTCAGCCACAGCTGTCTAAAAATGGGTGGACCTCTTGGTATGGGGCTCCAATATATGGAATTGGATACCCCTTCATAAAGTAAGTAACGTTTTCAAAGATTAAGTATTATTTTAGCCTGAGTTTTTTATGTAACTTTTATATAACTTTATATATCTCTTTTAAATCTCAGTTCAAATACAGGGTATTTGCTTGAAACTTTTAGGCATTTACGTGCTACCAAAAACAATGTCATGTAGAACATCTCAGTACAAGTGGATATGAACTGTTGTCGGCCATTCACACTTGTCAATAAGTGAGTGATGGAAATTATTATATCTTAAATGGAAAGCAACTAATATGCCAAGCAGAATATGAATGACAGCAACTTAATCTACAAACCATATCTTCAGAATTCTATCTGTTCTCAGTCAAGAGAACAGGAAACTGAGATACACAAATGCAAACAAGGTTTGTTTTAGGACTCCAAGCAGAAATAAAACCCATTCTGAGAGGTGATGCTCTTTGCAAAAGGCTGTATATAATGTGTTTTTGCAAAACACCAAACAGAGGAAGGTATGTGCTGCATCACAGATACTACCAGTAACTGGAATTCAATATACCCAAAAGCAAAGCCACAAAAATGACATTTGATGCCACCAGCTAAAGCCAATATCTCATCAGTAAAATAAAAGGAGAAAGTTGCATTTAAAGTTAACATTAGGAAATGTGACTGGATGCCTCTTCTTCTTCATATATGAAAAGCAAAAGCAATGTGACCTAAGCCAAGTACTCTATGTCTTAACAACTATACAGCTACACACCTTTTTGAAGAAACAAGTTTCTACCTTTTCATCTTTTCCCCTTAGTCAACCAGTGTCATCTGCTTCAGTTAGGATGAGTTTCAGCCAACACCCTTAGCCAAAACCCAATTTCAGTGACACACTAATCATCTAAAAAACCTGACCATCTGTGTTTCATGAAAGAGAGATGTAAAAATGAGTATTAGCAGCATATTGATGAAACTGCAAACCAATCTGTCACAACCTCCTTTGCAGTCTCACATAAAAGGCACAGTTGGCAGGAATCTAAAAAATTCCATGAGAAAGCTTCTGGAAGAGAAGAAACAACTGCTTCAAATAACTCAGTTGTCTGGAAGAGAATAAAAAAGGGAGTAATTAAAGCATGGAACTGCCAAACACTAAGATAACATGGAGATCTGGCAACCATCTCTCATGGCCAGTGAAACCAAACACAGCACTTGTGGTTCACATCCCCCGTTGGCAATGTAATACTATTAAGCAATAAACCCAGTGTGATTTCTGTCTGTTTGGAGGAATTAGATGAAATGTGCTTGAGAACTTGACAATGATCAAACATTTTACCTTCACAAAGGACTCCATAACACTCCATAATATAAAGAAGCAGGAACAGCTGTCCTTTATTCCCAGTGAGAATGCTCTCCTGGCTCATATTAAACTTGGCATCCACTGTGACTACAAAGATCATTTCATCAGAACTTTGCATTTCTCCTTGCGGAAGTTCTGAAATTTCCTATTGGTGCCAGCCTCAAATTTCCCAAGATACTTTTGCACTCAATCTCTACCACTTACAATGTTTACTCAACACTCAAGTCTCATCCAGGAATTTGCTGAGGACACATTCTGTTTCACCATCTGGATTTTTCACATATTGGATGATATCAGCCTCAGTATCATCAAACAATCAGCTGTTTTTGCCAAGAAGACAAACAGGTCAGTCAAACTTGAGGTGAGGTGGGTAACTCCACACAGATTATGCTCAACCATGTTCTTCTCTTTCACATGTTTGGAAAAGCTTCATCATCTTATCAGAAACACATCTAGGCTGAGCAACCTATGCAACCCCAAATCTGCCTCCTTATCTTTCCTTTAGCTAAAATACTTTTTTTCAGTCATCAGAAGCCTTCCTGAGTCACCAGTCTCAAATCCTTTGTCCCTTCAATGTGAAAAAAACCCTGTCCCTCACTACACTTCAAGAAAAAATTGATTGCATCGCCTCAAAAATCACACTTGGATGCCATCAATGGAATTCTAATCAACAATAAACTAACACTTTCCTTCAGAATTCCCCTCTCTACCAAGACACTTTTTCATGCCCTCCAGCATCATCTTTACAATTTTTTGGGGTTTTACTATAACTTCATCTTCAGGTATTTTTTCTTTCTCTTTCTATACATTACCAGGACTAAATACCAAGTTCTCCCACAAGAAACTGGGTATCTGCCTCATTTCTAGACACAATCAGGCACATCACAATTCTAGTACTGAATGAGAAAGATAAACTGCAGCATGATTTCTGGTGCAAAATTTAAGCAAACCCATGAGAAGAATCTGGACTGTGTTCATTCATTCCTCACCATCTTGGCTATTAGAAAACACAAACCACTTGCCTTGACTGATTACAAAAAAAGTTACTGCCAAGAACACCACTTCAACCTGTAATTGCCATCAGCCACATAAAAACACCTGCATTACTTCAGTATTTTTTACGGTTTTGTTGAAAACTCTGCATAAAGCAAAATTATTAAGGAACAAACCACTGCATAATCTTTTTTTTAAAAAATAAACTCCTCACCAAATTAATAAGATTTGATAAAACTTGCTTAACAGAACAAGAAGAAGCAGCATGAAAAATACTAAAAAGAATAATTCCTCTGAGCAGTAAAACCAAATAAACTCAGGTTTTCTATTACACATACATCAGCAAAATACTTCCTTATACACTGGATGACTTGTGACCATTTCTTAATTTTTTTAATGAAGTCCTTTGGTCACATGAAGCCTTGTAGCTCTGGGTCTTAATACAGAGCTTTTGTTACTGGAACAAACCAGGCATTCCCACAGCTCTGCATCCTACACTGGACAGCAGTACCTGTCTGAGGAGAAATACGACAAGTAAGGCATGAAACAATCATCACTCTCATCTATACTCAGTATCAAACAAGTTTTTAGCACAGACACTGCCTTTGGATCATCTGGACAGCAGACTATCTAGCAAATCCAGTTTTCCATTTCTCTTGTTCCATGCTGAATGTGTCTTTTGTCATGGCCTTCCTAACTTTTAGCAACAATGAATTCTACAATTTGCATTATACTCATTGTGAAAACAAACTCCTTTTGATTATATGAAAATTTCACCAGAGCTGAAGAAATCTATTAATACTGGCACTGTCTTCTTCTAAATAATAATCTTACTACAAATCTTCCTACAGAAACAAAGTTAATTTTACTTTCCATTTTTCAGGCAGGTATGATACATATTCCATGTCCAACATCTAGCAGAAAATTGATACGATCAATGACAATGATGATGCACTAAAAAAACACATTCATGTTTTTATGATTACTGTCACTGTATAAAATCAAAATAGCTTTTTTTTAAATCTGTAATCAAAGAAAAAAAAATTAATGGCAAATTAAAATCTACCACTGTTCTCTATGAATCACAGAAGCCCCTTCCCCAACTCCACAGTGATGAAACTAGACTGGGTCCTCTCTTTCCAGCATGGTGGATGATAACAAATCATCCCAAGCCCTTACAACTATTGTTCAGAGCCTGTTACTGCTGCTCATGGCCCCACAGTACAATTGCCTGGAAACCTGACGGAACAAGCAGAACAAAAATAAACCAAAGATCTCCAAAGCCCTGAAAACTCTGCTACCACGCAGGTCTAAGCTCTCTTCTCTGGCATCTTTTTCAGTCATGCCACAGTGCTGCAGGTTCCTTACAGGGCAGGCACTTAAAACAGAGTTTGTTCAAACGTGGGACCTGCTGTCCTCACTCCCGTCACACTTTCAGCCTCCTGTGTGCTCAGACAAACAAACAAAGCAGCCGAGTCCCGGGCTCTGTATTAACGCTTAGCAAATATCTACGCCAAAGAGTCACAGAATCACGGAGCATTCCCAGGGGTGAGGAGCTGGACTAAGAAAGCTGCAGAGGACCTTGGATCACAGGGGCTTTAGGCTCAAATGAAGGCATATCCAAGGCTTCCACAGGATACCCAGCCTCAGACAAGCTGTGGTGCCAGGCAGCCACCGCCAGCCATAGCTGAGGCTCCGCAGCAAAGAGCAACTCACCACCCCACACTTGGAGCACGACACACAAATGTCCAGCCATAGGAAACCTTTCACATCAAACTTCACCATAACACAGATGAATCACTAATTTAGTACAATTCTTTTATTTCTCCAAAGGCCCAAAACTAAACTCATCAGCATAATGACTTTCTACAGTACTGAGTGCATGCCCACACACAGTCATGCTGTACTTGGTATCAATCCATTACCAATCCAACATGAAACAAACCCCACTGAAATCAAACTGCTTAACAAGAAACACCAATAAAATGCAGTAAGAAACGCTTTTACACTTTGTTTCACACCCAGACTTCAGAATATGTAATACTCAATAAGTTACTGTTATTTTTTTTCTGATTTTATTTTTCATGTGCTTTTCTGCATGTATCACTTCTTTGATTATCATGTCTAGCTTTGTTCTTTCTTGCAGTGTAAAAACGTGTTGGGATATTAAAATGTTACTAAGTGTGTACAGATGTATAGCTTCTATTTAAGCAGCTCGGGGACTGGTAACCATGGCACTGCTTCCAAGAATAGAATTATCATCTGTAACAGCACTCATGCTGTGGCAGTTGACAGAATGGTTATAAATATATCTATTAGCAGCCTGAGCTGAATCTTTAAACAGCACTATAGGGACAGCAGTGGGCTAAAAATAGCTTGACAATATTGCATTTGAACACTTGTCCTCAGAAACACTTTGTCACATCCACAGAGCGAATTTCAATATTTCTTTTTTTCCTGCATGAAGCTGAAAATGAACTTGTGTGGCACACAGGAGACAGACGGTGTGACATTTTTTGACCTCCCTCCCCCCTAGAACACTACAAATAAAAGCACAACAGCAACAATCTTGAAAAGGCTGCTATAAAACATGAAGTGATACCTAGCATTCAAAGTACATGAAGCAAGAGCAGAATCAAAACTCATTTTTCAAGGAGGGGAAAAAAAACCACACGGCAATCAAGAGCACACAAATAATCTGTGTGAGCTGCTGGAGTTCAGCTTCATTCTAATACACGTCCATGGAACTGGAACAGGGAAATGATGTTGTTACTAACAACTGTATGGGACACCACTCAGTATGAAGAAAATTGCCTCAAAACTGTTTCTAAATACACAAGATTTCATGAATTCAGACATACATTCTCAATAAATACCTTCTGCTTGTCACTTTTAATATTTTCCTCATCTTTTTAAACCCAGTTGATACCAGTGCAGTAATACCACTGTGACCAGTTCATCCAGCTGATGAAAAACAACAAGTGTCCTTTACTACTCAAGGAAATGTTTGCATATCTTTAAATTATTATAAATGCAGACATCTAACTGCCTAATAATCACCTGTGTACTGGAAAATGTGACATATCAAAAAAACCCAGTTATGAATGATGAAGATCTCTAAAAAGAAAGATATGTGCTCTCAGAGTACATCATGTCATATAGCATAAAATATTTTAACTGAGAAGAAATCTCTGGAGGTTCTCTGATCAGCCCTGCTCAATGCAGGGCTAAATTACAGCAGGGTTTCAGCGAGACAAATTTTGAAAATGGAGATCCCGCAACATCTCTGAGCAGCCATTTTGTGTCCAAGTGCCCTCCCTGTGAACAAGAAACTCCCTAATATGTGACTGCAGTTTCTTATGTTCCAGCTTGTTCCCACTGCTTGTAATTGGGTGGTGCCCAGTGACAGACAGTGGGCACAGACTGAAACACAGGAAGTTCCCTCTGAACATCAGGAAACATCCCTCCATCATCAACCTGTTTCCAGCATAAACTCAAACCATAGCCCCACACCAGCCACCATGAACAAAGTTAACTCTACTACAGCCAAAACCAGCACAGGGTGAGAGCACTGGAACAGGTTTCACAGGAGACTGTAGAGTTTTCCACCATAAATATACTCAAAAGTCAACTGGACATGATCCTGGACATGTGACTGCTTGAGCAGGGGGGAACAAAGACACTGTCCAGATGTGCCTTCCAGTCTCAGCCATTCTGTGATTCTGTTATTTTTTCACTGTGTGTTTCCCTGATGAGCCCAGCTCCCTTCATTCTACACTCTGCCATCAGACAACACCCTCAACCTCCTCCACCTGGGGCTGTAGAAGCCTCAGATCCCACCACATCCATCGTGGACCCCACTGCCCTCCACTGGACTCACTCCAGCACCTCCTTGTCCATCTTACATGGAGAACCCAAAACTCAGCACAGCACTCCCAAGTGCTGACCAGAAAGGAAGAATTCCTGAGTCTGCTGACCACACATTTCCTGGTACATCCAGCTGGATTTGGCCTTCACTGAAAAGGCACACAGACCCTGCTGACTATTCCTCCATCAACATCCATCCTGGTTTTTTCTACCACAACTTTCTATCTAGTCAGCATCCAGCCTATGCCATTGCCTGGTGCAAGATAAGTATCCAGTTTTATTTTATTTTATAAGCATATATTTTATGTGTATAACATTTCATTAACAGTGGTTTTGAGGAGTATTATCTACATTAAAAATAAGAAATTAAACACAACTTAAAATGCACTGAACTTGTGTTCTTCAGCAGTAAAGGTAAGACCTTTGATATACGTTTCCAAATGCAAGTGAAAACAAGACTCAAGGAAAAATTATCTCCCAGCCAAAACTAAATACAGCTTCTAAAACAGGTTTGTATTACACCTTCCATCTTTCTTGATGATTATTTAAGGAGGAACTACAACTTAAATAGAACAAGTTTCATGTGTTCTTGAGACTTGGTTTTGGTAAGGGAATGTAATCTGACATGTAAAACTTAGATAATGAAAGTCAACTCCATTGTAGTATGAAACTTGAATATTCAGGCGAGAAAATTAAGCTCTTGGGATAATTAGAATTGCTGTTTTCATAAGGCATATGGATCAACTTGACCGTGGCAGTGAACTCAGGCTGCAAGGCAAAAAGAATGAACACTTCTGCTCAAATTTGCCCATTCTCAACTCCACTTTCTTTAAAGTTTAAACACTTCCAATCTTTTTTCTAGATTTCTCACAAGGGAATTAGAACACAGAGCACACATTATAACTCTGAATTTTTGAAAATTTATGTAAACACTGACAGTACTGCTCCACATCTCTCTAGGATTTCTGCATATCTGCCAAGTGATATTACCACCACGAAGACTTTACTCAACCAGTCAAAGTGTGATGCTGAGGACTGAAGAAAAGTCATGTCAGATCTGGTAAGATACTTCATCAAAGAGAAAAATTAATGAGTGAACAAGCCTCTAGAACAAACAATAGCTTGATTGATACCATTACTTTAAAACATCACTTAGGTAATTGATTTTACAACTAAAACAAAAACTAGGTGAAACCCCTGTGCAAAGGAAACTGATTTTTGTTCCACTTAATTTCAAGGTCGGCTACAAAAATGCTGTTATTCCAAGGATGTAAAAGCTTCATTAAGATCTCCAATTAAACCTATACCACAAATTTAAACAGAATAATATCTGACTATTCCTTTATTACTGTGTCCTGGTATAAATCTTTGGTCAAGTAGCATTTCACTGGATCACAGAATGAGTGGGAGACCCACAAGAATCATCAAGTCCAACTCCTGGCCCTGCACAGCACCGTTCCCAACAATCCCACCATGTGCCTGAGAGTGTTGTCCAAACACTTCTTGAGCTTTGGCAGGCTGTGATCACTGCCCTGGGGAGCCTGTTCCAGTGTCCAACCACCTTCTGGGGGTAGATCCTTTTCATAGTATCCAACCTAAACCTTCCCCAACATAACTACAGGCCATTCCCTCAGGTTCTGTCACTGCAGAGCAGAGATCAGTGCCTGCCCCTCCTCTTCCCCACTCGAGAAGCTGTAACTGCAATGAGGTTTTTCCCCTCAGTCCCCTCTAGGCAGAACAGACCAAGTGTCCTCATTCACTCCTCATATGGCTTCACCTCCAGACCCTTCACCATCTTCATTACCCTCCTTTGGATGCTCTCTAACAGCTTAGTATCTTTCTTATACTGAGGCATGCAAAATCTCACACACTATTCAAGGTGAGGCCTCCCCAGTGCAGAGCAGAGCAGAACAATCCCCTCCCTTGCCCAGCTGGTGATGCTGTCCCTGATGCCCCCAGGACAGGGTTGGCCCTTCTGGCTGCCAGGGCACTGCTGACTCATATTCAATTTTCCACTGACCAGGATCCCCAGGTCCTGTCCCACAGCAGCTTTCCAGCNGCACTGCTGACTCACATTCAATTTTCCACTGACCAGGATCCCCAGGTCCTGTCCCACAGCAGCTTTCCAGCCTCTCATTCCCCAGTCTGTCTGTACATCCAGGGCTGCCCATCCCAGGTGCAGAATCTGGCATTGCCCTTGTTGAGCTTGATATGGCTGGTGATTGCTCAGTCCATTTGTTCAGGTCTCTCTGTGAGGCCCCCCTGCCTTCAAGGGCATCAACAGCTCCTCTCAGTTTTGTATCACCTGTGAACTTGCTCAATGTTTCTTCCAGTTGTGTGTCCAAGTCATTTATGAAGGTGCTGAAAAGCACAGGGCTGAGGATGGAGCCCTGCAGAACGCCACTAGTGACAGGTCACCAGTCCGATGTCACCCCGTCATTGTCACCCTTTGTGCCCAAGCCCTGAGCCAGTTGCTCACCCACGCCACGTGTTTACCCCGCTGGGGGCTGAACATTTTGTGCAGAGGGACACTGTGAGAGGCAGTATTGAAAGCTTTACTGAAATCCAACAAGATGACATCAGCTGGCTTCCCCTGCCCAGCTGAGTGGGTGACCTGCTCGTGACAGGCAATCAAGTTTGATAAGCAGGACTTTGATCTCCTGAAGCCAAGCTGGCTGTGACCAATGACTGCATTGTCTTCCAGGTGGTTTTCAGTACCTCCCAAAATAATCTTCTCCATAATTTTACCAGACACTGACGTAAGACTCCGATCAAAGTGACTTTTTGTCCTCAAGTAATTTGTTGCCTATATTCCCTTAGAAGTAAAAGAAGAATACCAAAAGTTGCCTGAATTTATTGTAATTTTTTAAGATAGTCTAAAATTAATCATTAGCAAGTATCAATTGGCTGGTTCCATTGACATAAACGGTCTTGATTGGATGGATAAAGCAGCACAAGCTACTGAAGCCAACCAAGCTACTGAAGTTCAACACAGACAGAAAAAAATAAAAATAAATTAATTTTTAAAAACCCACCAGTGTTTGATATAACAACTTCAGAGCAAACTAACATTTATTCCGAGCTGTAGCTGACTATATTTATGGCTGCTGTGTTTTATCTCAGTCACAGTGCCATCTGGTGACTATTTATACCCTTATACATTTTAAATAGATGGTATCTTTTAGGCTCATCCAACCACCTCATGTCATCCATTAACCTCCTCCTAAGTCTGATCTGAAAGTGAGGACAGGAACAGTTCTCTAGGAAATGGAATGATTCCAGATTTCCATTTTGCATGTTCTTCTTGTGAACTTAGAAGTTTATTAGGAACAGAATGGACATTAACCACTAAGGTATATGAGGTATATAAGGTATATAACGTGTAATATAATGAAATACATTATAATATTCTTTTATTCTATAAAAGAATAAAATTTCTATTGCTGGAAATGAAGAACATGATTTCAAGCAAGAGATAAATGGAAGGGTTGGCTTTTTGTTTGCTTTTCCCTGAAAAGTGGCCTCTAAAAGCCAGCTGTGCAAGGACAAACAGCACGAACTGCCTTTCAAGTCCCGCTGCTAAAGTTACCACAGCTTTCATTGAAAAACTGGTGGCAGAAACACAAATTTAGTGAAGATAAATCGGAGCATCAAGTATTAAATTTATTGATCAGCTTACTCTGTCCACTATGAAAAATTCAAATGGACTTCCCAGGCTTGTTACATATTTTATCTCTTTTAACAATTTATAGCAGTTATGAGCCAGTTCTGACACTTTGATGAAAGCAGTAACATGGGAGAAAGATTTACATTGGTGTTAACCTTTTTTTTAATCCCGTCCCCAAACTCACAACAAATATTCCCATCATTATTCACTCTTCACCCCTTCCCACAACAAAGTAAGTGACAAGACTGTAATACATTGTATAGCTATAAAAGAGGAACACATATTATACCTGGCACTTTTTCCTTAGTAAAAGAAATTCTGCAAGAAAAATACCTCATTAGAAGTTAAGGCAGTATAGACAATTCCCCAAAGTCCCCATGGCAGGGAGACTGGAACTAGAGGATCTTTAAGGTCCCTTCCAACCCAAACCAGTCTATGATTCTACACAGCTAGTTACTGTGTACCTTACAGTAAGAAAGAGGCAGCTATTGGACACAAATTTTAAATAGACTGCTGTCTCTCCTTCCTTCTGGAATTAAAGGATTCTATGTAACATTACATGTTTTTCAGGCTTTCAACAGGCATAACCAACATCATATAAAATAAATGTGCATACCTGATGAGTTAGAAAATTAATTCATATTGTTGTTTCTTGTGCTTACTAATACTACCTCAATTTCCAGTTTAATCTCTCTTTTGTTATTAAGTATATTCACATGGAATCAAGTGTATAAAACATTAAATATTACTTCAGCTACTACCAGTACCAGTAGTAACAAAATGCTTCAACCATCCCACAAGTAAAACAGTTGGGATGCTCAGAGAGAATAATTATTTCCTATTTTTCTGTGGAAGACAATGTCAATTTCCATTTAGGGAAGAATTTTCAGCAGACTGGTATTCACTGCATAAACCAGGAAGGCTGTTGTTCAAAACCCCAAATCTGCTGCTTCTAATAGTTTCACTGGAAGAAACTGCTCTGATTCCACACTGAGTAAAGCAGAACTGTTCTGAACGTATTATGCAGGTCAACAATTTCTGATGAAATTTTCTTTCCATAAACCATGCTATTAATAATTTTGCCATTATTCACTGTTTTCTAGAAAGCACTTCACCCCCCAAAAGGTAACAGTTTTGGTTTTCAAGGGTTTTCAACCTACTCCTGACAGCAATGAACATACGCAAGTATTTGATAAATTGGAAGGGAAAAAAGACCCAATCTTTCCCAAGTAATTGTAATTAAACTCATATATTCTCTTTCATTAATATTCCAGAGTGCCACAGAATCATTTTCTATTTACTTGAATGAATATTCATTAGAGAACTGACTGGAATCCGTGTCCACTTCCCTCATGTGCTCATCATT
Organism: Hylia prasina; assembly: GCA_013397195.1. Classification (NCBI taxonomy): domain Eukaryota; kingdom Metazoa; phylum Chordata; class Aves; order Passeriformes; family Sylviidae; genus Hylia; species Hylia prasina. The sequence goes on from VYXD01012675.1 coordinate 847,127, forward strand.
TCAAACAAACTCTCGTCCAGGGTGGGCAGTCTCATAACCCTACAGCGTCCTAGCCAAGAAAAGGTCTGAATTTGTATTTCTGGTGCATTATATTGAGCTCACAAGGCCTCAAGACTGAGGTTTGTTCAGTTTGCTCTGATCGACCCGGCTACAACTTTATTTATGAGGTTTAGCTGCCACAGCAATTTGTCCACCTGACCAGGATCCTATGTCTAATTTGTTTTAGTTGTGTGGCACAACCACAGCTTTACACTCAGAGTTGCAAGAGACATTTACTCTCTGGAGAATGAGATATTTAGGAATAAATAAGATAATGATGCAGTAAATAAATAAAGGCCCTGTCTGATGACAGATGCTTTGAGAGGTGGTTGCAGCACAGTTGTACAAGCAAAACCCCAAAGGCTGTAAATCACTCAACAACAATCAGGTAAATAAATGCAGGTACACAGCTGGACAAAACCCTGCTCAGGGCTAACAACAAGAACAAATAACATCTAACATATGCTGATTTGGGATGTAACAAAGAACCACAGACCAATGAAGAAAAAGCAAGACATAAAAAGGCATTAGAAGTGCATCCTGGAAAAGAAATCACCTGTGGCATGTTCCACCCAGTGAAGGACACTTCACCAGAAGTAGGAACAGACCAGCCTTAGAGCACTGGGAGGGTGGCCATAGTGCCTGCCCTTTTTCCTATGCTAAGAATTCAGTGTGTAACGATTCCAACTGTATTATTGTTCCTCCTGTAATGATTAAATCTGGAGTAGTAATCACTAAAAGGTTACAATTTCAATACTAAATACTGTATTAATACTAAAGGACTGGCTGAGCCATATAAGGTCTTACTTTCATGTTGGCTGTAAAACAATAAATGGTGGCAGTGGGTGACTTCCAGAGGTGCCTCCCAACCTCAACCATTCTGATTATGTCAATGATGACTTTTCAATACATAGGTGGATAAATAAGCAGATAAGATTGGAATGTTTCCTTGAACTTTCTGTGCTGTGTTCTTCTGTCTTACCTTAGACCTACAGTTCTGCTATATTTAGGACAGATACTGATCTCATTTTTGCTGTAGAGCTCCTAGCCAGTGAACACAACTCTGTAATGCAACTATTAATTTTCCTTAACGAATTAGAAGCTGAAGTTTCAAATAATTTTGGCCTTTTACTTATGTTTTTCACCCTAATAGTTATGACTGATGTTCAATATAACTTGCACCACATATTCTCGAGACTTTTCGTGTACTGGTAAAAAATGCCACAGGAATGCTGCAGTTCACTCAAGAAAAACAGAAAGATGATAACACAGCTACAAGAACACAGTTTGATGCTGAAAAATATCTTTTCATTTTTTCTTACTCAGAACTTTAACCCTGAAGTTCTTAGATGAAAAATGGCATGGAGCAACCCACAATAAAATGGAAAACTAGTCTCCAAAGAGAGTGTACTGCCCTGAATTGGACTAAGGTCTTGAAAAGGAGATTTTTGATCCAAAATTACTGTGTTAAGATTCTGGGTCTTCTGCAGTTCTCAGAAATATTTGTGTCAAGAAAGAACATTTAACTCAAGTCAACTCTTAAAGTGCACTTTTATAATAAGTGAAAAATCTATTCAAAATGCCTCTCCTGCTCTATTCAAGCTGAACCACTCCAAGCAAGTGCCCTATTACCAGCCTATTCATGCCTGGCACTACAGCCTGCTGTAACAAGAGATCTCCTCTTGACAAGAGGAAGTTACAAAATTTCATTCAAACTATGACATCCCAACCATCTATCATGTCCCCTTTCATAATTAAAACCTTCAGCACAGAACCTCCCAGTAAAAATTCCGTTCAGAACTCCAACAGGCTGAGGTTTCATTGAGGTTTTCAGAACTTCCCAAGAGAAAGTGAGAAGACTCTTTCTACAGCTACATGTATAGATGTCCATGCAATCTCTTACTCAGTGGAAATAAAACACCCCCACATTTGTATTATACAAATAATGGTGGCTGGTTTTAATTCCATTATTAAGTTAAAATCAAACAGGAAGACTGGAAGATGCCATCAGGTAGCAATTGAAACAGATTTCGGAAAGTAAATGAGCTCAAATGCTTGACTTCAGCTTTCACCTAAAGTAGCATCTTCAAAAGTAGCACATTTTCAAGCATGTGTTAAACAGAAACAGCAGCAGTCAACTTTCCATTTTAAATGAACAAATTGTAAACTTGTTTGGAAAGAAGTAAATTAAGAACTGACAAAAATGACGGCTGAAAGCAGAAGAACAGTCACGGTATTTTTTTTCTAAATATGAATCAAGTAAGACTGAAATATCTTCAGTTTCATTTATAAATGCAAGTTCTATTTTTCTTTTTTTAAATCTACCTACTTGTATAGAATTTTAACTAGCATTATTCAGTTTAAAATTGTTTTTCATACTGCTGAAATTATAGTTCTCTTTTTTTAATCTCCATGTTTAGATACTATCCTAACTGGCATTAATCAGTTTAAATTGTGTTTCATAATGCTGAATGAATTAATTTTATCTCACAGTTTCCGAGTTACATGTCGCTTATGCGGCTCAAAAACCTGAGCCACAGATTAGAATACTTAAAAGCACCAATACATATATTTAATGAAAGTATACAGTTTTCCAGGGAATACAGCATGGAATTATATAGAACAAAATGAAGGGGCACAACAGGAGAATGTAAAGGCTACATCAAGCACTCATCTCAGCTTAGTGACCTGGTAGGCTTCAGTAATATTCTTCAAAAATGAGCAGCTCCATATCTCTCTGCTCCACACCTAAACATTTGTACTCACTCGAGTCTATTTCCTGCGTGCTCACAAAGGCTTGCTTGCTTTGGGTTTTCTTCTTGCAAACTCTGTTGTTGCATTTTTATATTACAGATCTTGAAAGATTTGAGTAACTAAGGGGTATCACTAAGCATAGACTACTCGGGCTTACAGGCTTAGCCTGTAATAAAGGCGATATTTCAATTCTCTTATGTAATGGAATCTAAGAAAAATTATCTTTCTGAACACTTTTCCATATTATGCAGTCTGAATATTCCCAAATTGGTTTAGTGCATTATATTCTTCAGGTTTTTTTCAACTCTTAGAAATGTAGAAACTCATAAAGGCCTTAAAACTAGTAATTTCAATCTTTTGCATTAACGGTATTCAAGACCCAACAGACCAAGTACTTTCAATAGAAATATAAATGTGTCTGCTGAAGAAAGATGTCTCTTCACCATTATTTCTGGAATTTTCCCCACCATTTCATGGTACAAACCTCCAACACACACACACAAAAGCTATTGTATTTAAAATACATACTCCAGTATGTGGGATATGAAAATAAACTACTTTCCACAGAATACGAACAAATCATCCACATTAAAAAAATGAATGTATTTCTGACATAGGTTTACCATTCAGAGTACAATCTACTTTATGGTATTTAATTAATAGGAGGGAACTGTATTTACACTGTGGCTAAATTCCATTCTTGAAGTACTAAATTTCTATTACAAATTCCTGCTCAGATTACGCTTCAATTTCTTAACTTGAATAATGTCCAGTTCCATGTAGGCAACAAATCTTTTCAATTTCCAACAGTCATTTTTCTAGTCTCTCTTCGGAATCTATCACATGTCGGTGATAGGACATGTAAACTCCAGGTTACAAATCACAGGGAATTTAAGTATCCTGTAAGATTTCATTTTTGTACATATCATGAACTCTCAGTCATGGATAACTTGCAAGCAAAAATATGAGTTAATTTACACATGTATTCTCTAGCAATCACTAATTATTTAACTCAGCTTTATCTTAAACCATATATTAATGGAAAATAAAAATCTATTTCAATTAAACTCTCTGTAAGGAAATGTGGGGAAATTTCATTTTGGTGGCATATGAAATAAAAGGCTTAACTTTCAATCAGATTTCTTTAAAAGAAGGCTCAGATTTCAGTAAGAAAAAAAAGAAAAGAAGGAAAAGGAAAAAAAGAAACCACCAAAAGTTGCTGGGATGTTGTGATAATTTAAGCTGAATTTTATCCAAATAGCACACAAGTTTGGGTAGGACATAAGGATTCACACATTTAACACTTGCCAAGACTGCCACAACACTGAAATGTCCTCTTGAATTAATTTCAGAACAGGTGCATTTCCAAGAACATTTCCAAGAACAATTCCAGCAAGATCCAGCTCGGAGAGGTCCTGTGACACAGACGGGCAGAGTCACCCACGGGCATGGGGACACTGCTGACAATTTTAACAGCACACTGTAAGCACAGAAGCCATACAGAACTACAGAAGTTTCAGAGACTTAACTCCTTCTAAGTCCTCAAGTGAAAAAGTATAGGAAAAGTGAAAACCTTCTCAGAAGGAAGCGATGCAATCAAAAGGGGGAATGTTGACAATTCCCTTCTGTTTATTTGCAGCTAAAGAATTTTGTTTATATTACTGCTGAAAACCTCTAGCTGCAGAAAATAAGTCTTAATTCCTTCTAGGAGGTCATAGATTTGTTTTCACTCTGTGCTCTGAATATTCATTAAAGATGCCGGGTAGCAATTTGTAATAAATTATATGATCATAAACTGATTGAAAGACCTGAAGTAGTGGCACTGGCAGGCAAGTAAGGAAATTCCTGAGACAAGAGGAAAAAAAGCCAACCACACTAGCAGAAATCATAACTATTTTAAAGAACTTGGACATTATCACAGAATATAAAGAAAAACGAAAGTAATACTCAGATTTCAGAGTTTTTCCTCTTTGTTTTGTTTGCAGCCTCAGTTATTCCCACTGATTGCTACTGAGCGAAAGCAAGGATAGGCACTCAGGAAAACAGGACCTGAAGTGAATACAAAGAGGAGATGAAAAGCATAATCCTGATACTGTAAGTTCACAAAAAAGGTGCACCTTTGCCTCATCGCAGATAAAGCATTACTTCAATTAGGAACTGTGTATGCCCTGGAGTCAAATATGGACAAGAACCTCAGCTATTGCCAAATTTGTGTGAGAATAACCAAAAAGGCCTTTCTTATTCTTCCTGTCTTGGCAATTTTGGTCACTCAGTCTCTTAATTAAAAAAAGCATTTCAATATAAACAATGTATTACAGAAAAATAGACAAACAGATATTCATCATCTCTTCACCTTAAAATTCATTTAAAAGTAGGCTTGACTCAATCCATATTCCTTTCAATTTAGCATTCCTTAGAAAAAGCTCAGAACCTGGTTTAGGTTAAAAATTGAAATTTTAGAATTCCACATTTGATCTTTTCCATCACTGCAGAGCAGCCACTCCAGATCCCAGTCTACTCCCCGAGTATTAAATGCTGCAGAAAAACTCTAAACCTGTAGTGTCTGTTTTTCATTTAATTGCTTTCAAATCAAACAGAGCCTGAACAAAACCCACAGACAAACCTGCAAGGAAATGCATTTGCACTACACAGAACATAACATTTCAAACCTGCTGCTATTCTTTAAGATTTTCCCAATTCATAAAACAGCAGGAAAATGTACACCAGTGAGCTGGTCATGCAGAGAGGAGTATGGAAAATTTTCAGTTTATCCTGGGTGATGAGCTAAAATTCAAGGCTTATTTTTAAGGGTTGGAAAAATAAAACGCCCACCACAATTCCAAACAGGTAACCACGCAAATGTAAAGGAATACATTTTTAAAACACAGGAACTAAATTATCAAAATAATCTGTATCTTCCTTCAAAGGCGGGCAGCAAAGGGGGGGAAAAAAAAGAAGGGGGAAAGAAAAGATGTTAGAGAAGCTGGGAAACTGCGCTGCGATGCAGCACTCCACGCTGCTCCAGAGCCAGTCCAGCATATTTCTTTAGGGTTAGTCCAAGGCCAGCTCTACAGCGTGGCTGACAAAATTTTAATAAAGTGTTTCAGTTTTCTGGAGATTTTAACCACTTGAGCACTAAGGATGAACAGCTCCTCACTCTCCTTGCTGCATTCTGAATTTTTCAACTCCTTCAAAAGAAAAAGCTTTTCTTGTCTTAGAGACTAAGTTTACAGAGGACATTTTCCATTGTTTTCCCAATCTGTAACCTGCAGGTTGCGGTGTCCAAAAGCAAGTTCCACTTCTGTGAAATTCAGAGTCTGCTGGGAAAGAACAGAGAGCAGTGGCTGAGCAGTTTCCTCTCTTCCCTGAGATACACAGAAAGACTTCCTAACTCTTCTGAAGGCAATTAAACCTTCAGTCACTGAGACAACTGCACAAAGTTCTTGCTTTTTAGTTCTTTTTATCAGGGACATGAGCCAGAAAAGAATCATAGAATTATCAATCCAAGATCATCAAGTCCAACCTTTGACCAAATATCACCATGTCCACTAAACAGCACCACAAAATGCCACATCCACTCATTTTTTGAATGCTTCCAGGGATGGTGACTCCCTGAACTCTCTGGGCAGCCCCTTCCAGTGCTTAACAACTCTTTCAGTGAAGAAATTTTTCCTAATGCACACTGTGAATGTTTTGAAATAGTGAGATTTTGTTGCTCTGAGGAAGGAAGGTAAAAATTAAGATGCAAAATGAAAATGTACCAGAGTCATAGATGGACTTCTATCCCCATTTGATGTTCTTCTATATATCCTTAAAAAGCCTGATGGACATAGTTTGATTTTCTTTCTGAGTAAGATGCAAGCCTGTGAGCTGAACAAATGAGGAAAAGAGAGCATGAGCTGAGCCTTACAGACTTTCACACGTTAGGCTGGTACAAGGCACTCAACAGATGGCAAAATTCCTGAAAAAGCCAGCCAGGATTTTGTACATGGCAAAGCAACAGTGAGTAGAAAATACTATGAGAGATGAGAAGAGACAAAAACAAAAACCCACAAAAAAAACCCACCACCAAAAAAAACCACGAACAACCAAAATAAAAAGGCAGAAAGGCTTCAAAGAGTTTGTTATATCATATTAACAAAAGACATTTCTACACAAAGGCAGAAACCTGTCAGTGTTCCATAGGAGGAAAATCAATCACACAGACCTTGCTCTTCCTGATGTTCTTTGTGCATAGGAGACACTGCAGGAATCAGAACTCATCTGAGCCATTTCTCCTGTCACGGGACAGCAGCAATCAGAAGTTATGGGCAAGCAGAGCTATTTGACATTCCTACTGTTGGGTTCTCTTTCTGGTATTATTTTCCATACATTCCTCGCTGGAGTGAGTTGGATATTATGATAATGGACATTAGAGAAACATCTATGAATTTTGTCCAGAATGTGTTTTTTTCTCAAAGCAAAATTATTAAATTGACCTGAATGCCTCCTCCCTTTCTCTTTCAGCCAGTATTCCCAAAATGTTTGTTCCTGGAACATAAAGACCCCTATTTATCCCTTCTAGTTCCTTGGGAGATTCAACACACACATGTAGGAGTCTGGTGTGAACACACAGCTCAGCAGGACTTAGCCTGGCACTGCAGAGTGCAGAAAACATGTATTACATAGACATATGTCACAAATTCTGATTTTTTGGGGGAAACAAGGTCCCTGTGTATATTAAATAAAGACAGAATGTCCACAGGCTCATTGTGTTACCTTTTCCATCAGGGACTTTTCAAGGCAAGTGGCTTTCACAAAGGACATGAGGTGAGCAGAGCTGCCACTACACAAACATCTGAGGATTAGATTGTTTGGGTTTTGTGGGGGGTTGAGTGTTTTTACGCTAAATCATAGCCAAAGTTACTATTAAGTTATTAGTAAAATACAGAGTTATAACTGCTGAGATCTGGGGACAGCTTTTGTTTTTCCTCAACTCACCTCTCTTAATTTGAACAACAATCACTCCCAGAAATATTCACCGAAGTAAGTAGTATAGAACATAATAATAAAATTATTTATACTGTTATTAATTTTTCAGTTAAAAATCTAACTATCACCCACAATTTCAACTCCATTTCATCTAGACTTGGAGATCATAACCCACACTTGGATACCAAGTACAAAGAACAGTTACAATTCAAACTATTTCACTTCTTTTGTGTTAGAGAATTTGTCATGATGAAGTTAGGCATTATAGTTGCATGACAGTACCACCACAAAGGAAACCCGAAAGGTCAGTTTCAAAACTGAAACATTAAAAGAAATGTTCATTATAATTCATAAAACTTTAAAACTTTACAGAACTACAGCTTCAAGAGCAAAAGCAGCACTTTGGGGACAATCATCACTGAGTTGTATAATAGTGAAGGAAAAGCAATGTCCTCCTTCCTTCAGAATTTGACATTTCTGTCATACACAAAAGTTCTGAATAAAATTCTAAAAATAATTGGTCCCACATTATCTCATTTACAATAAGTAGAGAAAAAAGATACCTAGGGCAGAGGCCCTTCATTTGCTTTAAAACCCAGTGGTGGAAATCGAAGGTAAGACGAATTAGAGCTAATGGTAAAACGCACTTTTAAAAGGCTATTTCACCATTGCAGGAACTGCTGTAAGGATGGAGAAAGTTCTCTGTCACTGAAAAATTTCCATAAAATTAGCTGACTTCCAAAAATGCCTGCTTCAGGTCAGAGTTCTTGGCTTGATGCTGAAACCTCAGAGGTAAATTTATCAGGACTAGATTAGATGGATGATCAGTAGGATTTTTTCCACCAAGGCTACAAGAACAGATTCCCAGCATCTGGATAACAGTCCATCTTTTTTATAATTCAGCTGATTTTCTCTCCATTTGTAGCTATTCCCCTCATTATTCTAGCCTGGAGCACCCATATTCTACAGGTGATTACCAAGCAAGCAGATAAACTCAGGGAGAGGATTTGGACTGTCAACAGCACAACACTGACCAACAAGAGGTAGAAAAACAAATGAAGAATAACATGGAAGAATTAAACAAAAAGAAACAGACAGCTGCCCATAGGGAACATGCACCATGCAAGGAGCAAAATCCAGAAATGTTTTCTGGTAAAAGATCAAGGTTCTAGGCAAAGAAAACCTAATGTTGAATTTCTCCAGCAGTGAAGAAAGCAGAATTTCAGATGATTACTTCACATTCTTAAGAAGCAAGATTACATCGCATGTTTCTCACCCTCTTCATGGGATGGAGCATTTGGTGGTTGACAATATTGTCAACTGTACATCTTGTGTGATCTTGGGCAAGTCATTTATTTCTTGTTCTGGACTATCAGCTGCTGTATCAAATGGCAGCAACAGAAATAATTGTCTATGACTTGCATTTAATAGTAATAAAAATATTAATTGCATTTGCACACTGTCTAACTAAAAATGAGTGGAATTTCACAGGATTACTCAAGAAAGTTACTGAAATGGACTGGTCACATTGCTGGGCATTTGATTCAAAGATACAACCTAGCTGAAAGTAAACTTGATAAAATTTAGGCACATTAGTTACTGCCATGAAGCAGTCTAGAAGCTTCCTTGCTCCAGAGATTAACTTTATTACAAAATCTGCGTTTTAATTGCTTCTTGTCATTTGTCTTTTTCTCTTCACAGATCTATTTCAGCTAAATCAATAATGTTTTAAGAGCCCCAGGTTCAAAATTAGCAAATCATTCTGAGTTTTCCACTCTCACCAATCTGAAAAGTGTGATGTATTGTGCTCACTGTATTTAATAACTAGAGACAGCTGAAGCACATCTGAGTCACTTAACAGTAATATTTATACTAATCTATGATCAAACTACACACCTCTAAGTGGTACAGCAAATACTCCACACAATAACAAGATGCACCAGGATCAATGTCCCAATGTAATATTCATAGTACTTTTGATCTTCTACTACCAGAGAATGTGCTTTTTGTTCCATTTAAACACAAGAACATTAGGAATTTAATTTACTCTAAGATTACACCTACAGAAAATCAGGTCTAAATTAATCATAGAGAAACATCTAAGAAATTACACTCTGTTTGATCAACACCCCCAAATTCCTAATTCTTCAAATTCCACTTTCCCCTCTTCACATAACATTTTGTTCATCACCTGTTTTTCCCTCTCTCACATCATCAGTCACTGCAATACACAGCAAGATCAGCAATTTATTGACAACACAGAGAAACCAATTTCATAAAATGACCAACAAAATATGAGCTGGATCTGTTTTAGCTAACACAATGTTAAAAGCTGCATTTATTTAAGTCTCAGGGTTTTTTCCTCTTTGTCTTACAAAGAATTTCCTTTCCTCTACTTCTGATAATTTTAGATAATTTTCGTTGCGAAATTTTTTGGAAGTCAGTCTCCTCCTACTCCCCCTAACAGAGTCAGCCTCTGACTGACCAATAAATTTAACACATCATCATTCTTAGTACTAAATTAACAAGCTTTAAAGAGACTTGTAAAGCAAATGAAATTTTCTTAAGCAATCCCTCTTCCAGACCATCTTACTAAAAACTTGCAATCTATGACATTTAAAACCGGGTTTACCGATAAACAGCAAATGTGGAGCTTGCTGGGATGATCCTCCAGTCACTTCCCTCAGTGACACAAAGTTGCTAAAGCAGATTCTGAAGTGCCCTTTCAAAAATGCCTTGGCATCAATTACAACCATCACAGCCTGCACTTCCCATTTCTTCTGAGCAAAACTACCACACCAGACCTACTCTTCTGAAGTCCCCACAGTGATAAATTACTAAGCTTTATACTCTTTCTCACTGGGGAAGGCAGCTATTAAAAATGCCACTTCTAGCTAAACAGAACATTCGCAGTCTAAAGATTCTACTATTATTATTACTATTATTATTCAGATGCTCTTTATCTCCTTGGCCAGCTGCCCAAAATCAGAACAAAACTCCAAGCCTTACTATGATCTGCCTCTATGATTGAAGAATTGAAAATATTTCATCAAAACAAAGTTACATGAAATATTAAGAAACTGAACTTGCCTGCAGACAGATTTATTTATTCTCAAATGGAGAGAAAAAACTATGGCACACTGTTTATCACAGCCTGCAGTAAAACTATTCTTCATTTCTTGTCAATACACTGAGTTTTGTGGGTAAAAGACCACAGAAAATTATTAAATCAATAAAATTTATGGAATTTCAAAAAAGTTCCATCAAACATTTGGAAAGAAAACATTATCATATGCAGGATGAGCAATATTTAAGTAAAAATGCAGCATGAGGCTGAAACCAACTTCAGCAGCAAATGTCTGGATCTACAACACAAGCGCTGTAAATGTACAAGGGTAAGAAACTAGTAAATAAGGCACCTGAAATAAAGATTGGTCTTTGATCCAAACCCTGTTTGACCTAACACCTCTGTTCTCATTAAAAGAGGAAAACTAAACATGCAAGAACTTGCAAGTGCAAAATTAATGTGCAAAACCCTGAAGGGATTCCGAATTTGTGACACCTGACCATGGGGCACACAGCAGGTTACATTCTGAGAGCTCCAGGCTGCAGGAGCTCTCTGACCTCTGGAAGAACATTTGCAGGAAATTTACTATCTGATACAAGCAGAGCATTCACACAAACATCTCAGTTTCTAATTTCATTCTTAATATTTCTTATAGAGCTGACTGGGTTTTCACCACCCTGTTCCAGATGTTTGTTCCAATCCTCCCTCGCTCCACTTCAAGTTTCCAGCTCAGCAGGTTTCAACATGCACCCATCTTTATTATTTTTCCATTACTCTAACCTTATCAACTTCCCCTCCTTTTCTCCCCTCACTTTCTATATAGCCAACACCCTCCTCCAACTGCAGTATTAAGATTTTTTCCTTTCTTGTTACAATGTCATTATGGAGGTGACCACCTCCAGCTGTTCACCTAAGCTGTTTATTCTTTTGGTGTCAACTTTCATTTTTCTTTGCTCATCTTCAGACAAGAAAGAGATGAAGTGTGGTTTATACAGGAGATTGCACCTGCAGCTACTCCTGATGAGAGACTTGTTTTGGTATAAGTAGGGTATCATCACTTGTTTTCTGAGTGGCAATGAAGAAAAGTCCACAGAAACAGCGCTTTTAACAGGCAGTGAATCTATCCAAATTTTTTCTATTAGTACTCTATAAAATTTTTAATCCTTCTTGCATGTCAAATAAGAGGGGAAAAATAGCACGTTCTAAAACATTGCATTGAAATTGCAGATGCTACTGTGACAAAATCTAAAGTAAAATTCCAGACAAGCTGAATGAATTGAATTTATCCAAATCCAGGGAGTAGAAGGGTTTTTTGCACCCCTGGCTCTAGGGAATAGCTTTAGTAAAATATTTTCTTAGTGTTCCGAATTACAGTCCTCTCTAGGGCACAACAGACTGTTCCTTTCTTGAGAGAACAATTCACAGAAGAGGAGGAGTGGTGATCAGAAATTGTGTGGAATAATCAGCTATTTATAGAACTCAAGAGAAAGAAAGCAATGCTGAACTGGGCAGAAAAGGAAAGTTAAAAGCATTTAGATCCAGACTGCTCAAAAATTGCCAGCTTTCATCCACATCCAGATCATAATCAAATTTTGCCAGACAGGTACCAACTGCCAAAAATCCATCTCTCCCTTGTTTTTGCAGAACGGCTCTATTTTTATAATCCACTTTATCTCAAAGAAAACAGCAATTCTTGGCCAGGAAGGCAAGAAAAAAACACCTTGCTGACCTGGCAAAGGTTGATGTGGCTCATAGCTCCAATCTGAGCAGGTTTCAGGAAATGTGAGTGGCCTTCTGGCACTCATATCACAAATTGTCAATTATAAAAATAAGATATGTATTATTTTGATAAAAATCAGATTTGGAAGTGAAAGAGCTTTGTTTATTTTTTATCTTCTACCATCTTGAAAGTTATTAGGGAAACATGAGATAGAAACACAAGACTTGACATGTTTAATACTGAGGGAGAACTCAGGGCCACAGAATTTACAAGTATAGTACTGACTTCCAAAATAAGACAGTGTGGAAGCACAACATCTAAACTGGACTATATATTTGTGCCCAAGATTTCATTCCTATATTCACATTTCTTCAGTGAAAAGGAACCTATATCTCAGTTGTGTTCTACAAACTCAACATCTACTCTAACTTCAGCAGAACCCAAAATTATTTAAAAATCTAAAAAGAAAAAAAAAAAAAATCCCACTTGTTCTGTTTAAGAGCTTAACTCAGAATAGATATAAGGCTTGTGAATAAAAGGAGTTAGAGCTTAAAGTATCAACAATATAAAGTTTATCCCTATTAGCTACACACTTTCACATAGGAGAGAAAAGCCTGAGAACTGAATAGAAAAAAATCCAGTTAAGGCCTGTATCTCATCTTAATACACTGCTGAGTAAATCAGAAAAGATACATTAGAGAAAGTGTGTTAAATTAAATTAGCTCTACATACTGTATTTTACACTTCCTACCATTTACTGAGAGTACAGGAACAGAGCAGTTTTATGACACTACTTAAACCTCTCCAGCTTCTGCAGCTGAATCTCCAGAATTACAGCTCACACTCAGGATGCAGAGGGAGATTCTCCTGAATAAACAAGTCTCAAAACAAATAAAGAAGTCAGCCAAATCCCTTATAAATTATAAACCAGCCCTGTCTGCCAAACAACTGGCCAGTAAGCACTGGGTGTGTTTTAACAGCTTAAAACAAGGTTTTAAAAAACACACCCAATATGCTTCCAAAGTTTTCATCATCCAGCTAAAAGAGTTCTCATTTTCAGCTCTTCATTTGGGTTGGACTGATCTCTAAAGCTCTGGTACATATGGAATATGGAATGAAGTGCCAGTGTGTTTCTTCCATCTGACAAGAACTAGACTACACCACATAATCTCAGCTTCCAAGCATGAAAAGCAGTGCAGACTCCCCTAGGTTAAAATTGACACTGTGTTTGCTGAGAGATTGTAACATCTAGTTAAATTTCTCACTGCAGTTTTTGCATTAAGACACAGAATAGCTGAATACCTAAACACACTGCAGTGTTACTCAGAAAGTAACAGATTCGGCCTCAAAACTGACATTCACACACCAGAATCACCACAGCAATGGTGAAAGGATGAGTTATCCTAAGCAGGGTAATTCATCCCTTCATGCAGATGCACCCTGGAACAACCAAGGAGTTTAGACAAGGCTCAGCACAACAAACCAGCACTGAACAGCCGAAAACAGTATTTGAACATAATATTAAAGCATGAGATTCTATTCAGCTTGAGGGTACAAGCAAGCTTTATGATGAGGTCATAAAGCAATTTTTACACTGAATTTATGAGCTCATTGTAACAGTCATTTTGAGAAGCCAGTGACTGGTTTATTAGGAGACAGCCTGCAGCAAAATTGGAAACAGAGATTGCAGAGAAGCTCGACTGCAATATCCAAGACTGCACAAAAATTGTAAAGCAAACAAGTAGAGAGGGAAGGTTTAAGTGTGAGGCTTATAAATATCTGAACAAGGACATTTCAGAATCAGCAACACGAGAAGCATTGATTTACATTCACTTTCATTTGCAGAAATTCACTTTTATTTGAAGATGAGCTTATGCACAGCATGCAGGATTGAAAAATAACCACTACCCCTGAATATTCACACCAGACACCTATTGCTAAATCATGAATAAGTGACAGCAGAGTGTTTACACCACACATACAAATTGTTTAAGATCCATCTTGCTTCTTAACTTAAAAACTCCCACTTGCTTCTTACATTAGTCCTTGTCAAACCACTTTAATTGGCACAACAATAAACCAAATGTAACCCAAACTGCACCGTGAGGGACAAACAAACAGCCCACAAACCCATATTTGTTCTGCTGCCACAGGGAGAAACCCAAGGATCTTTCAAGGAGGTTCTAGGGAACTCAAAAAGGTTCATAAATACCAAATCTTTTGAGACTCAGTATCAAAGGGAGCTTTGGATCAGCTCTGGTGTGCAGATCCCAGCTTGTTTCATTTCAAACTGCAAACTGTCTGAGCAAAACCATTTGACAATGAATGTAATTCATGTATTCACAGTCACCCAGTCTAAAACAGAGAGACTCAAATCCAAAACCACAGCAAATTCCTCAAAACTCAGCCAAGAGAACTGGACCACAGCGCATTCTAATTATAATAATTATATTATTATATATATTATATAATAGCAGAAATCCACATAATCACAGAATAACTGGCTAAAAAGGCAAATACATTGCCTCAGTTATAAAAGGTCATTTTTTCTGGTAATTTACCCATTACTTACTATGTCTGTTCATGTACATAGACACTTAATTATGTGGATAGTCCAGTGAATCAAAAAACATTTCTAACAGAGTTCTAAATAGTTTTGAGTTGCACAGGTATTTTTAAGCCAAGCAGACCCAATTATTGGTTTATAGTAGTTTAATTGGGACAAACTCCAGGCACACTACAGGTGCTGTACAGCAGTGCTGCTCATCAGGCTCAGGACACAGAGACATTTACTCAGCAAAGAACCCTTTGATGCTGTTGGAATGTGTATTCTCTACTCTGTAACAAAGTTTTGATCATCTGAATGGTTCTTCCATCGCAAAATACCAATTAAATCAAAATTCATTCCATAAACCTGGCAACAGGATCCAGCATGTGCCTTCCCACCACACTGTTTTGCTACATGTTAAAATCCAAGTTTCTGCTTTACAGCCCTCCAACATCCTTCTAGTACTATCATACAGATCATTGGGGACCTGCAACTTCGTGGTTGCCAGGACAACTGATTGACAACACCAAAATGGTTTTTTTCTTCATGTACTTTGTGCAAAGTTCTGCATTTCTAAATTTTTTACTGTCTTGAAGTAACACTCCCCTTGACACCGTGACTGAGGAGTGCGTAGAACCAGTGTGTAGAATCAGCGTGTAGAATCACACATTCTACACAAAGCCCCAAACTTAAAAATTAATGCTGGACATTTTGTTCACTTAAATAGCAAATTTTGTTCACTTAAATAGCAAATCATTTCCTCAATCATGCTGATTTATATTTATAAACAATTTGGAAACACCTTGCTCTGTGACAACAGACAAAGGCTTTAGTAATTTTGCTAACACCTTTCCTATGCTGCAGTCATGTTTGCCGTGCTGCAGAATCAATTGTTATGAATTAGCAGTGATAATGGTCCTACAGAAACACACCTGCAAATTAACAGTTTCACCTGCTTATTGCTCAGATAGAATTGTGAATATTCTCACTGTGAAGGAAGCAAATTCACAGGCAAAGCAGGTCACTGAGAAAAGCAGAGTCTGTGTCTGCTTCTCAGCCAAACACTTGTGAAACCAAATATTGCCATGTACAACACTGGCTCTAATTCCTGACAGGAGGAGTTGATGCAGAACATGGATCTGTGCAGGGAATGTATCAAACACTGCACACAACACACATTCACCAAAAGTTGGGAAGAGACCAATGAAGTGCTGCAGTCCATTATTTACAATAGTCCTTATTTTCATCTCAAATTATATCTTCTTCAAATGTGGCCATTATGAAGTTAAACTTATTTCATGCTTGAAACAACTTTACACCTTCAACAGATAAGATCCACCACAGAAAAGCAAAGAGCAGCTTAGGCCAGGGCACACTTTTGGTAAGCACAGTGCAGCTTCCACCTGCACAACTGTCCTTCCACCTACACATCTGTTCTTCTACCCTGCTACTTTTATTTACTTTTCCTTTTACTCTTTCAACTATTCTGTTTTATTACTTGTATGAGCACCACTAAAAAAACCCCACACTATAAGGAAGTCAAGAATTCAAAGAGAAGCACCTTCCTACAGAGTAAATAGCAGCAGAAAGCATCATGAGGTGAGCTGACAGCTCCCCCAGTACACCACAGGGATAGCCAACTCTGCGATTTCCACTCTAAGCCTGATCTTTCTTCACCTTTTTTGTTTGTTGGCTCTAATATAACAATCCAAAAACAAAACATCAAGTTGTGCTAAAGGAAAACCAAAGGGAAATATTTATGAGACAAGGAAACCTTTGTTTTTTAATCACACAACAAACCACAGCACAGTACAACAAGAAAACCACAGGTTTTATTTATTTTGATGTCATTCCCTTACCTTGACGTGACTAAAATCACCAACTTTGCTGCTTTCTTGGGGATTAAGAGGTTTGGTCTCCACTCTTGGTTTGACAACCTGCCTGAAAGGACTGGAGAGTGGGAGTCCACTGACACTGATTCCATCTGGAAAACAGAATAAATAGAATTACTTTTGCTTGTCTAATGCTATGTTTAGTTACAATTAATTTATATCTGCATTATCAAAGGGAGAGAAAATACAAAAAAAGTGATGTTAACCTTTTACACAAAAAGACATAACAGAAGACAAAGATTATTTGGCTGTTTCTCCTAGGACACCAAAAATAATCAAACTCGAATACATCAAAAACTTGGTGAATATCATGGGGAACAATGGCAACTGCATTTCAAATATCACAACAGAGATGTCAGAGTTAATAATATAAAATTAGTTTTACCACTTACAGTATTAAAATAAAAATCAAAGTTTGTGGTTTTCCATGACAGTGTGACCCTATAAGCCCCTTAGAATCTTTAAATTAATTTCTGGTAAGAGGATTTCTTTTTCAATTATTGTGGAAGATGACAGAAGATAGAGGTGTCATGTTTTGTACATCTGCTGATGCAAAAATGGATTAAGTAGATCTCATTAATAAAGGAGGCAGAATGGAAACTTAAAGTTTCCATTGTAAGAGTCAACAAAAAAGTTTAAGAAATACCCTGAGAGGAATGTCCCCAGTCTGGTGTTCACTCCCAGTCTGGGTACTGGCACACATAGGATGACAACAAGATACACCACAACAACAGTGACTGTTACTGCCAACAAGGTGCAACTTGAAGGTAAATAAATACACTGCAGCATATTTGGGGTTCTCAACCCAACCAGGGCTACACCCTAAGCACAAATTTAAAATGTGTGAAAATTACTGCTGAATCAAGAGTCAGAAGAACAAGAGAATTAAAATAATGAAGCCTTAATAAACAGTAAAACTAGATTTACTATTTGTTATTATTTAGATTTACATCCAAAGAAGAGAAAACTATGTTCCTTGATGCTGTGCAGAGCAACTGTAATCCACAAACACCAACTAAATACAAGCAAAATCTCATGTACAGCAGCAGAGACATACAGCTGAACACAGAGGAAACACCAAATTGTTATACAAAATCCAAACATATTTCCTAAATTGCTCCTATAAAATCTGTCCATATTGAGGATATGTTCCTCAAAAGAAGAAACCATAAGAACAAGATGGAACTTGAAAGAGGTTTTGCTTCATCAAACTTCACAGGAATCCAAACGAGAAAACAAAGGGAGTACTCCCATATTCCCTTACTTGCAATTTCCTTCACTAAGTAATTCTAAAATGCACCTTAGCACTGAATAAATATCCTTTTCTATCAGTTCCTGGGGGAGAGCAGGAAAGGAGGTGAGAGCACCCTGCCCGTGCAATGCAGCAGGACAATGAATGAGACAAAATATAGAAATAAATACAGAACTACATTTGATCACAGGTTTTGAAAGCCACTCTTTCAAAATGAAAATTCGAAGTTTTAATTGAGGAAAAATATTATTCTCCAACTGATGAATGATTTTCACTAGTTCTATATTTAGAACAAAAACTGACACTGACTGGCGCATAAAATTGCAAATGAAAACATTAAAAGAACCAAGTATGAAAACCTGCATGGCATTAGTCAAATTTTCCGCTTTTTATATGGCATGAGCTTTATTTTTTGAGAGAATAGGTAATATCTAAAACAACATCACAGAGATACAACTAATGCTTTTCTTAATTATTTTATCCTTTAAAATCCCATTTTATTTTTATTTCCTATGGCGGGGGGAGAAGAAGACACAATAGTTTAAACATTTTCTCTAGAAGGAGTAATTTTTTTTACTCAAATCTGTATCTGAAAAAAGGAGGTTTTCTAGCACAGGAGACATCAGGATGAAAGGGATGTCCAAGGTAACTTGGTAGTGGTTGAGCTTTCTGTCTCAAGTCTGTGGCACTCTCACAGAGCCAGTGCCAGGCACTTTGTTACACTGCAAATGACTCAGCCCTTCACAGCCTGGACTGCTCAAAGCAACTTCTCTACCAGAGGACAAAAAAATTCATTTTCTGACACAAACAATTAATTTTTTTAATCATTTTAGTTTTTTCTGGTGTTTGATCAGGCAGCAGTGGGGGAAAAGACCTGGCCCAGCTCCTCCGCAAGGGATTAAATAGTCAGAATGGGGGAAATCCTGTTACAAACCCTGGTAGGCTGCAGAACTTAATGATAGCAGGAGAAAACAGTGAGGATCAATGAAGCAGTTCTCCAGAAGTTTTACATTATTGATACTTATATTTTTTGAGATACTTATATTTTCTCTCATGAAATTTAGATAGATGAAGACGCTAAATCCTCCAGAGTTTTCTTTTGTCAGTCTGTACTGTTAAACATCCTGAGCAGCCTTGTACTATAAAAAGAATAATTGTCTTTCTACTCTGTCCAGAAATTTTCCTAATTTCAACAATCCACACTGAATATTTCCATGGTAACAGCATATGACCAACACTTTTTCCATGGTAACTGCAAAAACACAGCTTGCCTTTCCAACATCCCAGTCACTGCTGTCACAACAGAGAAAAATCTCTCACCAGCATTTCCTTTCTCCTATCAAATGTTAAGTAAATTGTCAATTTAACTTCATTAGCCACTTTCCCAGCACACTGCACAGAAGAATCCCACAAAATTTCTTACTTGAACGAGGGAAAGTGCATTCAGGGAGTTAAACCCATAGATTTACAATGTGGTAACTGAGCACAGAAGGAAAAGGTGGCACAGGACAGCTCCTGTCCCATGTCATGCTGTGCTGTGCAAGGATCACTGGCCTGATCCAGGGGACAAAAATGGAACCACTTTTCAACAGGTATATCGCAGAAGTCTCAAACTCCACAGCAAGGAAACACCTAAAAACTGTTCCACTGACAGCAGGACACCACTGAGGTTTGGATTCTGAGGCAGTGTCCAGGCAATTCAATGTCACGCGAGATGGAAACAGCGCAAGGTTTTAGGCTGAAGTGCTGCTTCTTTCCAGGAGAATTTCATACAATCCAACAGCAGTGCAGACCTGCTTCCTGCAGTTCCCTGAACAGCAGCACAGGGACCCCGAGAGGGGCAGGAGGAGGAATCCCAGAATCATTTAGGTTGGAAAAGGCCTCAGGGATCGAGTCCAACCTATGACTGGACATCACCACGTCAATCAGACCAGAACCCTGAGTCCCATGTCCAGTCTTTCCCAAAACACCTCCAGGGATGGAAACCCCACCACCACCCTGGGCAGCCCATTCCAGGGAGGGCAGGAGGGGCTGCTGGCCTGGGGCAAGATCCCCTCCTGCAGCCCACGATGTTTCAGAGGAGATTCTGCTCCTCTACTCTGCTCTGGAGAGATCCCCCATGGATTGTTTTGTCCAGCTCTGAGGCGCCCAACATCAAAATAATGTGGAGCTTCTGGACCAGTTCCAAAGGAGGCATCAAAGATGATCAAAGGGCTGGGATACCTCTGCTCTGGAGACAGACTGGGAGAGCTGGAGCTGTGCAGGCTGGAGAAGAGAAGGTTCCAGAGAAAACTTAGAGCCCCTTCCAGGGTCTAAACGGGGTCCAAGAGAGCTGGAGAGGGACTTTTTGCAAAGCCATGGAGTGATAGGATAAGGAGGGGTGGTATCAAACTGACAAAGTGAAATTCTTTACCCAGAGGGTACTGAGGCCCTGGCACGGGGTGCCCAGAGAAGCTGCAGCTGCCCCATCCCTGGAAGTGCTCAAAGCCAGGCTTGATGGGGCTTTAAGCCATCTGGGATAGTGGAAGGTGTCTCTGCCCATGGCAGGGAGGTGGAATGAGATGATCTTTAAGATCCCTTTCAATCCAAACCATTCTATCATGCTATGTCCTAAAATCATAGAATTTTTGGGTAGTATACAGCTCGATCATAACATATGAAAACTAAATGCCACCTCAACCCACTTGGTTATTTTGTCTATTCTTGCCTGATTGAAATTTCAGAACAAAGACCTCTTGGTAGGCAACATCTCATAAGAACACAGTAACAACTTTAAAGCACTTTAAACATGAGGAAAATTAGAAAAAAACCTCAAGACAAGAGACAGACTCTGCTTGCTGAACTTTAATGCCTTTTTCTTTTTCCCCTAGAAAAAGAGAACTGTATTCTCACGAGGTGCAGGATTCCAGAAACTTGCTGTGTGCAGCAACTAAGAGCAGAATAACACCTGAATACAGAGAGTTTGGGGCAATATAATCCACCCTTCACACTTCAGGTGGGCACTGAGATGCAGCTCCTTCCCTCTCTCAAAAAACTGCTCAGGACCATCATAGGAGGGACTCCAGGCAGCAGCACTCCAGGCAAAGCTCCTGGGAATGCAGCAGCTCTATGGCTCCCAGGAGCAGGGCACAGCCAACATGCACCAGACTTGAGCTCTTCTTTGAAACCCCATTACCTTTAAACACAATAAATAATAATAACAAATTATTCTTGCTGTAAGTAAGGATTTACGTCCTGAGGTTGTTGAACAGAACTAAAATCGGAAGATAAATTTACAATTAGGGTGAATGCAATGAAAGAGAACAAATGAAGTGTAAAGAAGTTCATAATAAACACTAGAGATTATATATGCAGATTATATTAAATACTAAAACAAAGTGCCTCAGCAAAGGAACAGCCTACCAGGATGGCAGGTTTACTGGCTTGTATGTGCCAATAATCAATTTATTGTTATTTGCCTCATGTCTGTCTTAGCTATTTACATCATAAAGACTTGGGATCTGAAACACCAGTTCTCTCTGCATTTGTGTAGTGGCTGGTACAACTGGTATAGGCTGAAGTACTATGGCACTTACAAACTGTTAAAAAAAATCCCACCCTATACTTGCCAAATCATGAGACAAGATGATTTATCTGATTTAAAGTGCAGTGAGAAGAGAAAAAGGTGCCTTATCTTCCCTAAGTACTAAAGCTGGAATTCAAGAAGAATTCTGCAGCTCCCAAAAAATTAAGAATATTTTTTAAAGTTACATAGTGATGAATGTATGGAGGACAGAGAAGCATCTGTATTAAAAAAAAAATAGAAAAGGAAAAAGACTCATTTACTCATTGTAACAGTACAAACAAACTGACATCTTCAAACTGCAGAAAAAAAAAAAACTTCTTAGAAACGAAGTCACTTCAAAAGAATACTAAGAATTATTAAATGTCATAAAGGTTACCAAGCACAGTAACACAGAAATTATAATACTGAAACAGCTCTGAGGACCCCATCATCGTCATCAGTGATACCATTATCCTAATAGAGTCCTCCAGACTACTTAGTTTCTTGGAAGAACTGTCAAGAGAACATTTAAATTCCAAACCAGGTATCATTCCAACAAAGAAAATGCTTTGTCTGTACACTATGTAAGTGCAGGGACATTTTGAAGTAGATAAAATCTGGTCATTAATGCAGAAAAACAACACAGGGAGTAGGAAAAATACACTGGTCTTGCATACCAATGTTAAAAAATACTTAAGACTAGTGCTTCTAGAAATACGCTATTATTTCTCTGCAACCTTTTCCCCCTGGAGAAGGGGAGGAGAGACTTAAGGCCCAGATTTGCTTCTCTCTCAACATGTAATTAATTAGTTCCTTTGACGAGTTTATGAATTTAAATATTCTCACACTTGTCTGTAGGTTCCCTATACGGGGAATAAATGAACATTAACATTCTACATAATGAAGTACTCACTGTAAATTAATTCATTAACTTTGCAAAACACTGTCCCCACATAACAGGAGCTTTTTTAAAAGCCTCAGACAAGTCACCATGTACAATACAATCCAGAAGGAGCAGCTATTGTTCTTACCCCATTTAGTGTCAGGGAAATGCTGAATTTCAGAAATTGCAGTATAATAGCTGGAAAGGGGAATTCATTGTGCTCATAATGTGAATATCCTGTTGACCTTTTAGTCACCTTAACAGGTGACAGAGATCTCACTGCTTCATCTCCTTGCAACTGGCTCTACCAAGCAGATTGAGCACTTCCCCCTGCCTCACCCAGTGTGACAACCTCAGAATCAAATTAAGTGCTGACCTTCCCAGCCAGAGGAGGAACCCTGAATCATCCAGCTGAGGGACAAGATATCCAAAATTCCACTAAGATTTGTAGCAAATATGGATTTCCCTGCATGATCTCCCAAATCTTCGTCAATTGGCTTTAAGACATGGAATCACAAAATTGTTAAGGTTGGAAAAAACCTCCAAGATCATCATTGCTCAACTCTCAGCCCAGCACCACCATCATGCTCACCACTAAACCATCTCCCTAAGTGCCACGTTCACACATTTTTTTGAATGCTTTCAGGAATGGTGATTGATTCCACCACCATCCTGGGCAGCCTGTTCCAATGTTTTCCACCATTTCAGTGAAGAAACGTTTCCTAACATCCAGTCTAAACATTTCCTGGTGGAACTTGAGCCCATTTCCTCTCATCTTGTCTTGTTACCTGGGAGAAAAGACCAACACCCAATAAGATGTCAAAATTCAGCATAAATAAATGGAAGGAAACAATCCTAAACTTATACATGCAGTAAGAGGCTCTCAGCATATCATTTCTGTTGAGAAGCAAGATCATGGAGTTGTGGTTCACATCCATGAATCTCCCAAATCAATGTTCAATTGTGCATTTACCCCATGATTGTAAGGAAAGTAATCTAAAACAAAATAAAGAGCACCATTAGGTCATTAGAGAACACATAAATCACCTTTCAAACAGTGTGCATAGCCTCCCTCAAACAGACAGAACTGAGAGTTCAAAAGGGACAAGGCTGACATGTGGACCAGTTCCCATAACAGGAACAACTAAGCCTTCACCAGTTAGAAATCCCCAGTTCTGCTGTGACAATACCCTGGGAAAATGCATCAAATCACTGCAAGGAACCATGTTTAGATGATGTCCTGTTACCTCCTTCATGTAATAAAAAACACCTGGGAGCACAAGGACACCAGTAAGTGCAAAGCTGCTAAAAATTAATTTAGCTGTGACTCTTCTTGCCCCAGCATGTTGTGAAGTTCCCAAGAGGAAGAATGAAGAATTTTAGGAAGGAGAAACCCACTAAGGATGAATGAAAGTGCCTAGAACCAGAGAAACCATATTCAGCCCTGGAAGCTCCTAAGCTAACAACAGCTGGAGGCCAAAAGCCTAGAGGAAAACAGAAGTATGTGCACAATTTCCCCTGTATTGTCCCACTGGAATCTGCTCTTGCACTGTCACAGTCAGGATATTGGCTGATCCTGTACAGCCACTCGTGGTTTTGCTTCCTTTTAATTTGGAAAAACACCCAACATTTTTCTCTGAGACAGAACACCATCAACACAGGTCAGCAATTCAGATTGATAACTTGTTTTACTTTCCAATTGGATAAATGTGTATCATCAGAAACATCAGTAATTTATCCCTTCTGCACCATGTCCTGATTACAAACAGCGCAAAAGGAAACAATCCCAGCAGCAAACGAAAAGACATAAAATTGCCCAACTAAAGACATTACTTTAAAGAGATGAAAGTATTTTGATCATCATTGTAAATGTGGTTGGTCTTCAAAAGAAAAAGTTACCACAGCTACCCTATGATTAAATGTCATGTCATAGCTGCCATTGATTTTTCTTCTACTGTTCTTCCCATCAGGCTCTTACCTCCACTTTGGAAAGTTTAGCATTTGTCAATTTAAAAGCAATATATAAAAAATAAAGTAGCAATTACATTTTCAATACACCTAGCATCCCTAATAACACTTTCAAAGGATACAGAGTACACAGCACCCACAGACACCAAAGTTTCAACAAAGCATTAATGGATCCCACTCCTTTATCATCAGTGAATGAGGAAAGGCTGAATTGCTTCAGCTACACAACCTTTTGGAGAAGCAGGAGGTAATAGTAAGGTAAAAATGGTGTTCAAAGATTTTGTTCATCTGTCGTCCCATAAGAGCTGGATACAGGTACACAGAGGCCAAAATCCAAATCCCAAATCCCACAACTGTTCAGTGTCCATACCAAGTATGTTATCTTCACCTCCTACAGAAGACTTTGGGTTTATATTATTCCATTGGAAAAGCTCCTGGACAAGTGCAGCCTCAGAGCTTTTTGGACCGTAGGCAAATGAAGGAAACCTTATATATGTGAGTTCATATATATCCATATGTACTTATCCACTATGAAATTTCACTGGCTGTCGAGGGGCATTTCTCAAAGTCTCAATTTCCTGGTACCCATGTTTCCACATTGTCAGGGTGTGCTCTTCCTTCACTACCAGCATTTTCAACAAGCTCTAAACTGAGCTTTAGTGTAGCAACACTGTAGGTTTGTGCAGTTAAGTCCTAAAATATTTTTAAAGTATCTTTATATTTTACATTAGGAAGGTTTCAAAACCAAAATCTTTCAATCATTACTAACAACTACTATAATTTTTGTCTAAATGCATTTGCAAGGTAACTCACAGAAATCATTCCTATTCAACCTGAATAAGCTCTGCATGTAATTATGTTGTATTTTTCTGTACTGAAAGATTACTTATAATAGTAATGCATACCTGCAAGTGGATCCTGGGAAAAAATCCAAATAACAGAGAATTTTTAATACACTAATATCTTGTTTTGTCACGGTAATTTAATCAGTGTAAATATATCAAACAAACAAAAAAATACAGAGGAGAGTAATTACTCCAGAAAGACTGTGTGTTTATTATAAAAAGGAAGTCATTATTACAAGTATCTGGTACTTGTAATTCCAAATAATTCTAATAGAAGCAAACACTGCAGCTTCCTTTTATTCAAAGTAAGTTTTAAACACATGGCACTTTCTCTGCAATTCAAATATTAGGGGGATTATGCCCTAAATTTCAGTTTGTCACTTTAGGCAAAACTGAACTCAACAATCATTCAGAATTTTCCAATCCTGGATAATCACATAATCAACTCAATGCTATTTTTCTTTAAACCCCACTAATGTTTGTGAATTATTTTTCTTTACCTTCCTAAGGTAAGGATACAAAGAGATACCTCAAAAACACTGTCAATAAAATATTTTAAAAAGACAGCAGGGCAAGGTCTCATGATGGGGAAGTTGGGCCAGACTCTCATGCCCACAGCTGTCTCAAAAATTTACCCTTCAATCTGCAGAGCTGAGCCAAGGGCTGTCTTTGCTTTACAAGACACAAATATTCAAACTCGCAGCCACACCACAAATCCTTTTAATGCAAATGGCACAGCAATTAGAAAAGTGTTACCAGCACCACATACAACCCTCCTAAGCAAGGAGAAATGAAAAACTCACCATCACTGAGATCCTGCAGAAGGTTTTCTTGGCAAGAAAAGTCCAGCTTCACTTTAATGTTTACAATAAATGTTGCAATCTTTCCAGGTTTAAGAGGAAACTGGCAGAGGGTGTCTTCTAGATTCCAGCTCAAGAAATTGCCATACAGCTTCTCTGTATCAAAATAAGTAAATATTTCATAAGCATAAGCCCTGCATTAAGTAAGTTTCAGTTTTGAACTGCTGCAGAAAGTACTAACCGATTTGTCATGTCCTGTTTAAAATCTAAAATATTCAGAATTAAGGTATTAAAACTAATGTAGCACTAGAAAGATAGAGAAGTTACTGGGTACTGACACTGACCTGGAATCACACAGATGACAAAGCCCAAAATATGAGTTTAAGTGAAAAAAAAACCCTGCACAATAGGCAGCATTAAATATAAACTTTAAATATAGCCTGCAGGGGTTCTAAATGTTCATGTAGTTTTGAATCCTACACAGTTCAACTCAGGAGGTGTCACATGAATGCAGAGCACTTTTCATCAAAATACACTAAACTTAATCAGTTGAAATTCTGAAGCAGCTGTAACCGTTCTTCAGTTATTTATTGAGCAATAGAGAAGGCTAAGAAGACTACTGGCTTTCATAATTTTATAAAGTCCTTTCTTAAAGCTGAGAAACAGCTTTTTATAAGACCCAATCATTAAGGATGCCAGACAGGATTGGTCCGTGACAAAAGAAATTTTTTTTTAATAAATTATTTATCATTGGTCCATTTCAGATAGGGAATCTGTAATTATTAAGTCTTCCTTCCTAAGTCTGACATGCCAGAAAATTATACAAAGGGGAAAAAACCCCCAGAATTTACTGTTCAACTACACTGAGTCTTCAGTTCTGGCCAGGGTCAACCCACCCCATCCATAAATTTACTCGTATATGCAAGAACAGACAATGCTAAATACTACAAGAAAGTCTACTGAAAAATAAAATAAGTATGATGGTTTGACTGAGAGTGTCCTAAAGCTATGTTTATTGATCTATTATAGCAATGCATGTTATCTCCAAAGTATATTGGAGAATTCTTCTAAAAGCTCGCTTAAACACCATCAGAGCACAGCTTTGCTTAACAGGGATCACTGAAAGTCACACAGTCCACCTCTACATCTCCCAGGCTACTTGATAAGAGCAAGGTAATTAAAATCTCCTGTGATTTCAGCACCTTTCCAAAACCACCATCTAAGGTCCACGTGTGAGGGAACAGGGTGGGCAGACTACCTCAACTACTACAACCTGGAATAAAGAATCTTTCAACAGCAACCAGAATTCCAGATTATGTCCAAATCATGTTGATTTGCACAGAAACCTTTGGTTTCCCTTTCTAAGGAAGGAGAAAATAAAGAGAATATTTTTTTCCATTAACTTCAACATAAACAATAAAAGCTTTGCCTGAAAGATATTCTTCTCACAGACCATCAGATATTGTCTTGTGTCTCTGCCCATCAAATCAATGGTAAAGATTTCTTTATAAAAACAAAGATGAGGTAAAAATAAAAAATCTTCCCAAAAATAGTTTCCTTAAACTCACCTCCACCTCACCTAATGATTTAGCTGGAGCCCTATCACCATTCTGATAATTTTCTTCTACTTTCAAGAAAAAAAAGTAAGTTGGCAAGTATGACAATCTCTATCCTCTTTTCCTGTTAAGCAAAAATCCAATATGTTAAAGGTGTGTTTTCCCTCAGTGTAAACAAAGAAGGACATATCCCAAGCAGTGGAGCACCAAACTCTTTCCAAAACATGTTTTCATTAAGTAAGAGATTTATTTGAAGACATTACAAGTGAAAAGACTTTTTGAAGTGAGAACAGCTCTTGCAGATACTTTCTAATTAACACCAGTAATTACACCACAAGATCTAAATGTTTGAGTTAAAAGCTAAGCTGTAGACATAGAGAATCAGCTAATTTATATTTATCTGACACTTGGTTATAGTTTAACAATGTTGACCTTGTTCAGTAATCAGTATTACAGTGCATTATACTCTGGCTTCAGACCTGTCAGTTCAGGGAAGGCTGAACGGGGGCAAGCCTGCATTCAGCTCCTTCAAGTCCAAATCTGTGTTTAGCAAACATTTTCAGTTACAAGCAACTGTTATCAGGACTTGTAAATAGCAAACTGTTTCATTTTACTGGGTACTAAATCACTAAAATCCTAACAAATATCATGTAAAAGCTTACCCAGAAACTAACTTTGGGTCATCCTAGGCCAGTCTAACTTTTAACAGATTTTAAGGTCTGTCAAAGAAAAAGCCCACACTGACATTTTGCATAGAGAAACTTGATAAAAAAGTCTTTTGAGAACACAAGAACCTCAATTCTTTTCAACCTTAAATCCCCTGGTAAATCTGGCTTTTTGCTCTAGTTTACAAAATAAACTCAAAATAACTATCAGTTCTAAATGCACAGGCATTGGCAATCATACATTTTAAACTTCCCCGAGACCTGGGAGATAGAAACAAACCTGCAGGACTTGTGATGTTCTTTCCAATGCAGTAACACATTTAGGAAGGCAAGAAGTTATTGCACAGAAGTAACTGTGTTCAGAGGAAAGTGAGAATATGTGAGAGGAACAACTGTGCAGACACCAAAGGTCAGTGGAGAAGAAGGGCAGGAGATGCTCCACGTGCCAGAGCTGAGATTCCCCTGCAGCCCATGGGAGCCAGGGGAAGGACTCCTCTCCTTGAACAGCACCAGGAACAAGGTGTGATCAACTGACTGCAACCCCCATCCCCACCTCCCTATGCCACCATGGGAGAGGATGGAAAATCTGGGAAAGAAGGAGTGGTGGGGGGAGGTGTTTTTAAAATACATTTTACTTCTTATTATCCTGTCCAATTTTGTTAGCAATAAAATTCAATTAATATCCCCAAGGTGAGTCCATTTTGCCTGTATCAGTAATCAGTGAGTGATCTCTCCTGGTCCTGAACTCATGAGGCTTTCATTTTATTTTCTTCCCCCTGGCCATTTGTGGAGGGGAGTGACAGAGCAGCCTTGATGGGTGTCTGTTATCCAGCCAGGGTCAACCCACCACAATAACCCAACTCCAATTTGAAAGAATTTACAAAGTTGTTTGTTTTGGTTTTTTTAACCAAAAATAGTAAACAGGTCTAATCATGGATATTCACAGTTCTTCCTGAACCTCAGAGTAGATTCTTCATTTGTGGTCTGGCAGATATGTTCAAAGGCTATGGGAAGAATAGAGCTGGACAGGTGAACCTGCTTCTCTGTATTTAAATTCCTGAGGTCTGTCACTTCTAGGAAAGATGAGTGAGGATTTTGCTTCATCCAGGTTCATTCAGTGTGTGTAGCTGGGTTCACCACTTGTGCCAAGATTGCCTGGTGGGCTCTTCTCAAGTCTCAAGTTTGAAAACACCAGGGTTATATTTGCCTCTGAGTGGATCAAATAGTTGTTTTAGCAAAGCCTTTGGATTGCACTCCCTTATCTGAGACACAACAAGCCTCTAACAAGAACTGACTGGAGCCAAAGGGAAGGCATCCAGCTCTGCACAGGTCATCTTTCCAAAAAAAGGATTAAACTGTCTGACCTGGTGAGGGACAGTGCAAGGTGACACAGAGCTGACCCTGACAGTATGGACATGTGATGTCCAACCCACAGATGCCCCAGCCTGGCTCAGGGGGTGCAGTGAGACACGAAAAGCCATGACAGATGTGTCTATTGTGGCAGCATGACAAGTCCCTCTTGCTGATCTGCCTCAGGAGCTGTTCTGTAACACACGGCTGCTGAAGGACTCAAAACCCTGTGAGTCCTTTATGAACTGCACTGGGGGGAGCTGCAAGTTCTTATTTATCTGAGGGCCAGAGTGGAAAACCCAAAGAGCTGCACCTGATAGTGACAGAAGAGAAGAAGTAGGGGAAGGCAAACGTGAAAGTCGTGCCTCCAGAGGTTCTCATTGACATGACACCACTCAAAACAATGCCAGAGAAGTTGGCTTCCTCAAGGACGGTGACTGGCTTTAAATCCAACAACAGTAAAAAAGAGAATGTTTGCCATTTACAGCACTCATCTTTGTGCTAAGAGCTGTGGCTCCAGAAAGAGAAAGTAGGGAAATGGGTCAGACAAGCAGCAGCTGCAAGAGATTCACAAACAACTGCCAAGACAAAAAGAAGTAAAGGAAATCAGGTGTAACAAAAGTTGACTGAAAGGTCTTTGTATTTGTCTGGAACTGGCCAACAGCTTCTCATGGGCCCCTGAGCTGACTGGCAAGCTGTGGTCAGGCAAATGAAGGTGACCACCAGCTTTCAAGGAGACCTTGAGCAGTTTGAACAGTCACATTTCAGTGAGGAGTAGTACAGAACAACCAAGAGACAACTTCTTAATACACTATGGACACCTGCACATGCTCTCAACTGGATGTGTAACACCAAGAGTTTGTGTTGCTGTTAGAAATGGTTTGATGCCATATCCCCATGAGTTCCATGCACGTATTCACTGACCAAATGGAGCTGCTGATGTTACAAATCTTTAGTTCCCTGCTGACCACAAGAATCCCATTTCACTGTACTGTCAGCCCAGCCTCAGGTATTTGTATCAATTTATGGTCATAACTAAAATGGAAGAGAGCCCATGACAAAAGGCAAAGGTCCATCCCCAACACAAGAAAGACCTGCTGGAAAAAGTCCAGTGGAGGCCACTAAGTTGATCACAGCACCTCTGCTACAAAGAGTGAGAGAGCTGGGGTTGTTCATCCTGGGGAAGAGAAGGCTCAAGGTAGATCTCAGAGCCATATCCAGTGCCTAAAGGAGCTCCAAGAGAGATGGACTTTGGACAGGGCATGTACAGACAGAACAAGGGGGAATGGCTTCAAACTGACAGAGGACAGGTTTAGCTTAAGTATTAGGAAGAAATTCTTTACTGTGAGGATGGTGAGGCCCTGGCACAGAACCTGTTTCCCACAGAACCTGTGAGTGCCCCATACCTGGAAGTGTTCAAGGCCAGGCTGGATGGGGTTCTGAGCAATGTGGAATAGTGGAAGGTGTCCCTGGCCATGGCAAGAGAATTGGAAGTCCAAGGTCTTTAAGGTCCCTTCCCACCCAAACCATTCAGTGAATGTTTCTATGATATTCTGCAATACCTCCATGCAAGCACATTTAAAATAACATAATTATTGCATGCTTAATGTGGACCATTAGTTCTTCTGCCATGGACAGCCTTTTCCAGTGCCTTACTTTGTTTCCACAGCACAGTCATTTAGAAAAGTCACAGTTTTTTTTTCCTCCAATACCACAGTTCATCTCAAGCACGCAGTTCCAAATACAGGGGTGCATTTCACTTCTGTGAGACAACACAAGAAACTGAACATTCTGCTTGCCAGGACCTTGGATCACCTTAAGTTCTGCTTTCAAAAGAAGGTTAAGATGATTTCCAGAGGTCCCTGCCCACACAGACATTTCTGATTGCATGATTCTGATGGCACAGTTCTCACACTGTCAGAACAAATATCATTCAGTGCTTCTCAAAACTCACTCTAGTTCTGTTTTTCTGAGATAAGGATTTAAGTTGCATTTTTTGAGCGTGCATGCTTATAGCTTGCTCATCAGAAATTTTCCTTTTTCTGATAGATAATTATCATGCCTAGTAACACTGTCAGAGACACAAAGGGGCTTCATCGTAAACATCTTCTATAGAGAAAGAAAACACATGATGAAGTATAATTTAAAGTTTTACTGAACTTAGAAGTGAGACTATCAACTGTTCTCCTTTTTCCCCACTGTTTTTAACAAAAGTTGTCATGGAAAGATGGTGGCATGAGTCTCTTTTTCAACATTGTGAACCCATTAACTGCGTAATGTTAGGTACAAAAATTCTGATTCACGTGTGATTCACAGGCCCACATATTCCACTATTTAATACATAAATTTCTCCATGTCACCTGAGTGCTGTATTTGGTGTCTCCATTCCATACATGCAGCCCCTGGCCCAGGAGGAGCATGTTGGAATTTCTGGAATAAGAACAGTACATCATCATACGTTTCAACTCCTGAAATTATTCCTGGTAACAGGTCTCAGACCAAAACTCTATTTTGAGATGATTGGCAACTTCTATTCTCTGAAATTGTGGAGAAGGGGATATTCTGTTATAAAAAAATCACAAGCTTGAATACTGAAATGAACAGAAATCACAAGGTATCACACTGCATTTTAATGCTCTGGCACTGACAGAATAAAACCTGCAATAAAATAAGGTATTTCTACTGCCAGTAAAGATTATGCTGCTTGTCACCTGCAGTACTTCTGTTAAGATCATTTTCGTAACAATCCCTCAGAGGACAAACCAAAAAAAATACATCACAAAACAAAAGCAGGATTCACCTATCAGACTAGTTTTTAATACTAACATGGACAGAGTATTTCAAGAGAATTAAGTGTACACAGGGGATGTGCTGTATTTCATCCAGTGCTTCAATTACTCTTTTAACTCACAATAGCTTGTTTTATTTATTGCTTTGTCTTTTAAAGTCTTCTCTCCATTTTTTTTCTTACTGCTCACTGAGTAAGATACAAACAGGCTTATTTACTTCTGCGCCCTCAAGTAGGACAACATTACTGCTAATAGTAATTTACTTAATGAACTAATCAGCATATCTAGACATAAGGAGAAAATAATTTAGACCCAAGATTCTTCCTCTTTACAAGTAATTGCCTCAGGATTTTTTCCCCAAGTAACACTGAAATTAAATCTAGATTTCCAAAAAGCAGGTGACCCTTTAACACACAGATTGTTCTACAATTTCCTTCATCTTTCTACATTTTCTTTTATTCTTTACATTCTCTTTCATTTCTATATTCCTACAATAAAATCAAACTGACTTATTTCAGCTCTGTAATGGGGACTATGATATTTATTCTAAACTGACCTGAAAGAAGTGCAACAGAAATAATCTCCATTTTAACACAGAAGAAGTCAGCATGATTATTTCCAAATATAAATCAGGATACACACCCTTGGTATTGACTGTTTTTGCTGTCACCTCCAGTTTCTCCAATGGTTCTGTCCCAATATTTTCTAATTTAATGATGAGCTGCTGGCTCTCTCCATTGTACAGCTGGACAGACACATTAGTGGAGATTTCATCCCCTGAAGAAGGTTGAAGTGTATGAGCAGACCTACAAAATGTGACAAACAAATTGTTACGATGAAAATGCTAAAAGCCTGTCCAGGTTACTCTATTCACTATTCTTGGAAGACTCAGAAAGTACTGCTGAAAATACTAGATAGATACCATTTTCCATTTCCCTTTTTAGAATCATTGAGGACAAAAATTAATTTATGCATAAGACAAGTCAGATTTGAAGCAATATATAATACATATTCAAACTCTGAAAGCTTGTTAAAGTACCTACAAAAACTGTAAGGAAGGGGAAAGAAAAAAAAAATCTAGAGCAGGTCACTACAATGAGAAGGTTTAGTGGACAGTGCAGGGCATAAACCTCCTAGCAGTGGATCCTGGGAAAAATTCCCAGTGTGAAAGGTGAAACAGTGACTAGAAATGAACTCTTTGGAGCATGAATGAGGGAAGGAAGTTGCAGAACAAGACAGATGGGCAGAGGTTCCATTCTTGACTGTATTTTCTGTGCTAATGCAGAGTGGTCAGAAGGCATCAAGGATACAAGGACACAAGTTACTGAGATTAATGACCAATAATTCCACTTCTTTGTGCAGGTATTCCTGCCATCCTTCCCTTTGATCCTGTCCTTCCTTACCACAAGACAAGCAGCCTCCACAAACAGGAGCAGATTTCAGTCTTTCAGAACAGATCTGTGACAAGGACTCCAAACAAGTATTTTTTGATCATTCAGAATGTACTGTCATGTACTGTTAGCATTTCAGGGCTCTGAAATTTCAGCATGTGGAGTGAAAGGGAAGAAGGAATTGCTTTTTTTCCTCTCATATTGAGACAAAAGTATCATGGGATTGCATACTAAAAAGCAAAACAAATCATGTTTTCAGTTAGCATATAAATGTACATGCATTTATCAGTGATTCTTTTTCTGTATATTTTTCTCTCTTCCTTTGTCTTTCTTCGGTGATAATTAACATGATGCCTGAATTAACCATGATGCCTGGACTGAATTGTTAAGATATAAACAGTGAATTCTTGCCTTGATACATCTTTGCCCAAAACCAGTTTTGAGCACAACAATATTGCAAAGCTCTTTCTGCATATTTCTATGAAATTCCATGGTTTCAAGCAGTAAAACAAAAAACTCAGGTTTGCATTCTAAAGCAAAACCACAGACTTAGATTATGTTCTGTTTTATTCAAGCATTGATTATACACTCAGATAGAAGACCTTTTATTCAGTATGTGACTAACACTTAAATATGACTAAATAAAATCATCATTTAATTTAATTTTTCACCTTGGAAGGGAGGTGCTGATCTGCAGCCTTGGCAGAGCTGGAATGACTTCGACAGTGCAGCCATTGGTCTTCACTCCTGGCAGATTGTCCAGAAGGCAATCACTGAAGACTCCAAAAACTGAAGTATGATAACCTGAGTTTCAGAAGAAAACACCAGTTATGTTGTGAATTTTACTGTTTTCTGGCAGGTCTAAAGGTACTAAGTTTACTGGTCAGATCTTGTCAGCGTATCTGCTACCCAAACCACCACCTTCTCTACAGGAAAATCTCCTATGGACACATAATATGTACAGGACTTTCAAACCATTGAAATAACAACATTTTAAGTACCTGACAATGTACAAACAACACATGTTCACCTCTGCATCTGTGGCATGTAAAATAAAAGAAATTGTAAAAAGCCTCCAATTTCTACAATGCATTACAGAGACTTCTGCAGAATTCTTTACAAGATCAACATTACAAGTCATAGCATGGACATCATTTCATACCTCGTCACCAAATTCACTGGTGCACATAAAACATGTCAACCTTCAACATACATTCCCTATTCCCTCAGAAGAAATGTCTATAGGAAAGAATCTCAACTGCATCCAGAAGGATAAAAGAATCCTAAAGGAAATTATTAATAGAAAATATATGCATGCATAAACACAGAAACCTGCCATGAAAGACCACAACTTCTGAAAGTTCCATTTAGTAGAAAAATACTTCTCCACTGATTCCTTACCAGGCAATATTTACAAGCTATATCTGGAGGAAAATTTGATACATTGACACACGAAGAGCTGCCCAAGTACAGAAGTCAACTCCTCTACTTGCAATACATTTTTAATATGTGAAACCCAAAGGAGACAACTACAGTACAAATGTTCTGAATGCTTTGATGCTATTTACTGAAATAGTTTCTGGGGAAAAAAAAATCACATGAAAAATTGTTTTATGAGCAGACACAAAAGCACTTAAGAAAAACTCAGTGAGAACAGAGTTTCTTCAAGTTCAAAG
The DNA here is from genome assembly GCA_013397195.1 of Hylia prasina. Classification (NCBI taxonomy): domain Eukaryota; kingdom Metazoa; phylum Chordata; class Aves; order Passeriformes; family Sylviidae; genus Hylia; species Hylia prasina. The sequence continues at coordinate 882,837 of VYXD01012675.1, forward strand.
CCACCTTCCTTTAGTGCTTAGCTTTACTAAAATGGTTCTTACCATGTATCCTAACTTTGCATTCCAGGAAGACATTTAAAAATGTGATTTGGTAAGATGATTCACTCCTACTACGTTGAATCCATCCTCTCCACATGTCTCCTTTTCTAGGTCTGCTAGCCTTTTGTAAAAGCTCTTTAATTTTCTTCCTTACTACAAACACAGTTTTATTTAGGCTTATTAATAAAATGATATCTTGACTGCAACAGGCCGTTCACTGTGGCTAAATTGTTTCCATGGAAGCAATCTGCAAAAATTTCTGTAATCTTACATGAACACGATTAATTAAGGAAAAAAACCTGCAAGATTATCTTCTGCATTCTCAAGAAAAAAAGTTCAAGTAATCCTCCTCAGAAGCTTTCCAAATGAAAGCATTAATAAAGGGGAGCTGGAGTTCATTATCCTCATCCTCTCACACATGCGATACTCCAAGAATGTGCTCGTTACTGCTGCACCAAGTGATTCATCAGGCTGTTTTTAATGAAGCCTGGTACAGGGAACAGATTCCCTATTTTTCTTTTTTCTTTTACTTACTGAGGAGAATTGAGAGCTGTGAACACATGTGGCAAACAAAGCCATGCAACCCACCGGGGTGTAAAACTCAGGCTGCTCTGCCCCAAAGAGTGAGTGGAGCCATCCCTTACCATTGACAGTGATCTGCCCCGTGGTTTGGGGAACCCCAACGAGGGTCACAGGATAGAGCCCAGATTCTGCAGGGAGGGAAAGGGCAGCAGGGAGAGATTCGAATTCTACTCCAGTTGTCAAGAGACCCTGAAAAAACACATTGCACAGATAAATCCATTTATGATATACACTTACATTTTTATGCTACATACTTATATTTTAATCCCATGCATTACACCAGCCAAACTTTTATGATTTATTCCATTTTATTCATAGCAGTTATTTTGGGGTTTAAGTTGCAGTGACTGCAGCGTGCATCCAGAATTACAGCAGGATTTGTATTCAACATGGAAACGTGTTCCAGGAACTGAGCTGAGAACAATGGATGAAAAACCAATAAAAATTTATACCCAAGCACAGTTTAAAAAAAAAAAAAAATCAGAGACATCATCTGCATGGTGCTGTTTTGTACCTACATTGAATTGTACCTTGTGACTTTAACTTGAACATTTGATAGATTTTGGACAGTGGAAATCAAACATCAATAGCAGATCCTGCTTAGCTTCAATTACCTGGCCAAAATATGTTTTGTAAGAGGAAAAAAAAAATTTGTATTTACAGATAACAGGGCACATCTAGCTTAACCATCCAACCTAAACATTTCAGTAAGTTGGAATAATGCATTAAATTTGCTGAACTGATCCTCTCAAGCCCAAATGCCTGCAGTTACTACCTTAGTGTCAGAGAAATCTTTTAGCATTCTAAATATAAAACATGGGACAAAACAAGAAATGGAGCAGAAAAAAAAAATCATTGAAGAAATTTCTGAACACAGCATTACTGTTCTTAGTAGACTGGTTAATGAATTGAAAATGCTTGAGCATAGAATGTGCTGTTAAAAGTAAATTTGATTTCAGAAAGCATATAAATCCAAGTTACCAGTTGTTTTTCTATACACATATTTATTTTTACTTCTGAATGAAGATGCTACACAAAGACCTCCATCAATAAAAGCAGTAAGTACAACTGGATTAAATCTCAACTCTGTGCGGATGCTTCATGGGAACGGAGAACCCTGTTAAAGAGGAACATACTACTTTTGTGAAGAGAGATGAAAATCTCACAGTTTGAGCCACACAAAAACACATAACATACCCAAAATCTATAAAGTCTTTATTCTAGCAATTATTTTTTGTAGACTTGACATTCTTGAGACAACACCTAATTCACCCAAAGCTACTCTGGCTTTGTGGAAAGCTGCATTAGAGAACTCTGTCCTCGAGACTGCACAAAATTCCATTTTACTTGAGTTGTAAGTAAATACTCTGACACACCCTCACTTCTACTGAATTTTCATTTTCCTCCCATTTCACATGGAGACTTCAGCTGTCAGTAACAAAAACATGACAAAAACATGACTAAAACCTAACTTTGTCTTTCTATGTATTCACCGCCCAGTGTATCAGATCACAGAGATTTGCCAATTCCCACATTAATCCTTCCAGTGGGATTCACCCCATGGAAATGGGATGAACGTTCTCTCTTTAACACTGATGTAGCCTCAGTTTTCACCACAATTCTGCTGCTTGTACTTTGGCTGAAGCAAATCTTAGAACAGAAACAAAAGGTGACCCGATACACTCTCCAGAACTCACTTTTAAAGCCGGTACAGGTGGTTTATAAACTTTATCCTAGTCTCAAAGCCACCCATCTATCACTTGGCCTAATACTCAAATACATTTGAATTATTCAGGATGCATCTCAACTAAAAACTTTCATCCAAGGACTTAAAGTCCTGAAAATTCAGTGATAAAAAACCCACAAACCCTCCAATGTCTTGTTTACTATCAGCTGTAGCAAATGTAAATAAAACTGACAGGGACCCCTAAATATTCTCTAATACATAATGCAAACCTTGAAAACAAAAGGACTTTTTAGAGAACAAACACAATATACATGCCAAAACACCTGCACTAAGCAAACACTATGGCTGGACTAGAAACTGAAGAGCTTCAAATGCACTGATACAAAAAAAAGAAAGCAGCACTCAGTTCCCCCACTTTCAGTAAAACTTCCAAGTTTTGAAAAGCAAAGACATTACGAAAGCATTAAATCTCATTTAAATGGGGGAAAAGACAATATAAAAATCAACTAGACTTCAGATTTCCAGACATAAATTGAGGTCAAGATACTTACCCTTAAAACTTAAGCCACACAAGCGAGTTGAAAAGACAGTGACATATCTTAGAATGTCTGAAAGACAATTTCAGGATCACAATTTGCTGAATCGGACAATTCAGCAATATCTGCCCAACATTGCCCTCTGGTGCCTCAAGTTTTGCAGTTTAACAGTGAAAACCTAACCAAGGCTGAAGTACTCTCACATCCATTAACTAAATTTTTCAGCCACACCACCAAAAGAAGGGAAATGTGTTAGATTTCTTTTCTTGAGAGTTTTACACATTATTTCAAGTAGTTATACTTAGTAATCATTTAGTCACCACTTGGTAATCATTTCTCTTTCTGACCCTGCAGGAAAAGATCATCGAAATCCAAGGTTTCCTCCAGGGAATATATGAGTCACGCACACAAAAAAAATGTTTTCATTTCTTTGTATTCTTGTAAAACAATTTAAATTGTCTTAGAGTGAATGTATGCATGCTTCTATCACAGCATGTCTTTCAATCACTTCAAATCTCATTTTAGTTTTAGAAGAACAAAACAACTCACATATAAATGGCAGCATTTGGGGATGCTGTTAAAATAACATGAGTATATAACTGCCTTTTTTAGGCTTTACTTACCAATCCCAAAATGCAATCATTCTTTTTTAAAGTAACACGACCTTCAAAGTAATTTTCCATGCTGAACATACTTGTATACCATGTTGTCAGATACTTTACGCAAAAACTGTCAAATATTTATTTTAAAAGAAATTTTCCCTACTATTTCTAACATGGATATTTTAGGCAGACCTAGAAAAACACCAAACACAACCATTTTTATTCTTTTGCCCCTTCACCTTTCTGTGTACATTCTTGACTAATACACTCTCCACTAAATGTAGTGTAGCAGTAAGTAAATATTCTCTAAAGCGGCAGAAACAGTAAAAGATGTGAACTCAGGAAAGAGCAGTTCATGGAAACAATTTAAACCATCATAAGCAAAGTTGTGGGACTGATCATACATTCAGATTTATCAAAATTTTAGATGGTCTTTTTAAATATCAATATAGAGCTCTTGACTAATAGCACAGTTTTGAAGTAAAAAAAAAAAAGCAATGGCCATTCGTAAAGCAACATTAATCAAAATACCACACTTGATTGTGTGCAATTAAAGACAGGCCCCAAACAGAAGCTACAGAACAAATACTTAATTCTTGAATAGTGACCAAGTATTGTAAATTACAATATTCTCATGGGTTAAGGTAGCATTTTTTTGTTTCTTGATATTTATTTATTAAATACAGTTTACACTGTCTGTAGATCTTGTAGCTTTCTTGGAACCATGGTTGTATTTTCCACCGTAAGAGCAGAGAAAATGCTTTGCCTCAATATATAACATTACGTCAAAATTTCTCAGCTTTATTTTGTTTTGCTTTTAATAGGAAACTTGATAAACAAAGATGAAAAAGCAGTTAAAATCTTAAAGAACTTGACGTTTTCCAGTGCATCTTCATATGTATTTCATATGTAGTAGATCTCCCCAGACTGTACTGTGGTTTGCTGCTTTAAACATTAGTCTCAAGATACAAAATAAATCCACTGGAGATTTCCCAGAATTTTTGGATTTTTTTTTTGAAGGCCTGAAACGTGAAGATAATTTTTTCCTGCACAGAAAACTGCAGCAATGGCAGTAACTGCAGAATAAACTGCAAAAGGGCTGCAGGATATCACTCACATACCTGAACAAATCTGTACAGAAATCAGCATTCCTGGCAGAAAAGGCAAAGTGGTGTCACTTATTTACAGCTGACTATCTCCAAGTGACCTGGACCCCACCAGCAGCATGGCAATATTCTGTCTGATCCACACAGCCAATTCTGGTTGGGCTCATTTTTGTCTCTCATTCTGCTGATTTAAGGTACCTGCTTAGTTTTATTAAAGCATTTGTTCTGATCAACCCCGAGATCTCTCCTACTTCACTTTATTGACTCACACAAATGTGGGAGCTAATCACTTCCATGCTCCATGACTGAACATTTTAATTTGTCATTTTACAAACACTACTGCACCTTTCATTGGACCAACTTTCTAACTATATGGACAAAACAGAAACATGAAAAAGAAAAAGACAGAAAAGGAACACAAAAATGGGGCAGGAATGAAGAATAAGTACCTAATTAGAGTGCCAAATCAGGAATATTCATGACATGAAATTAAAATTAAAAATAACAAAGATGGGCCAAGATCCTTGAGAACAATAAAATGTTCTCAAGGATAAAATAACAAAGAAAATAAATAAAATAACAAAGAAAATCTCTTGTTCAGAGTTTATCGTTGGAGCAACACTAATCAAAGTCTTGTGTCCACAGTCTCACGTCCAGTCTAGAAATTCAATGCCTTTTACTTAAGTACACCTCAATTAACCTACATGGACTCAGCATTAATACTTCAATTAATGAAAAAGCTCAGGAAGCCTTTCCATGGGGAATCATTCTCCTTAACAACCTGTGCTCAATACTAAGTTGTTTACCATCACAACAGAAATTCAACAAAGAGAAAGACACAGCAGGAAAAGTACCATGTCAAAAGCATGGATTTCATTTAACATGAAATGAGTAATTTATCAGAACAGCAAATCTAAATTGAGGGAAAGGGGAAAATTTTAAAAAATAAATAAGACTGTAGATTTCAGTATAGGTATATATAGGTGAATGGTGGGCCATGGAAAGGACAAAGAAACATTAAACCAAGCAATGGAGAACTCAGTCACGATTGGAAACAAGCCCGAATGAGCAGTCATTCTGCAAAGGTGAGGTGCTGAGTCAGGCAAGAGGAAAAAAGTTGTGGGAAAAACAAGCTGAAACTGCCACTAAATGACAGAAAAGGATGCACTTGATATGAAACTGAGTCTGTGAGAGTAAATAATCTGAAAGAACGTGATACGTGATGAGAAATCAGACAAGAAAAGGGTATGGGAACTGCAGGCATGAATTCATGTTTATAATAAAACACACCATTTTAAAATATTAACCAGAACTCTGAATTATTAAAATGAAAACAGAAGAGTTTATTCTTAGGATAAAGTAATACCTATTCCCACATTCCAGAAAGTTCACAGATGAGACTGGAAAATTCCAACTTAGGTTGGAAAGAAAGAGTAGAGGTCATCTTGTTTAGCCCAGTGCTCAAAACACGGGTAACTCTGATGGTAGTTTAGGTTTTTCACATCCTGTTCACTGGAGATTTAAAGATTTCTAAAGATGGAGATCTCAGGCTCTCTCTGGACAGCCAGTCCCAGTGTATGATCCCCCTCATGCCTGGGAAAAGGGAGTTTTTCTTACATTTCCTGACCCTCATCCTTAGGCTGGGCTCCTCTGGGAAGAGCCCGACTCTGGTTTTGCTGCACTTTCCCATTTGGGGATTGAGCAGAGCAGTAGGAATTACCCCAATATTCCTCTCCTCTACAGACTGCACAGATGTCAGTGTTTTTGTCATTTGGGGAGCTCCAAACTGGCCCCAGTTCCAAAGAAATTGTCTCTAAAATTCCAAATTGAAGGGAACAAGCACTTTCCTCAACTTGCTGCAGTTTTGATAAACATACAAATCTACCAAAATCAACCAATTTCTCTGAGTGAGCCCACATTAGTGAACAGCAGCATTTCTCAAAGCACTGACAAAAGAGTTACATTAATCATTTCAATGATTTGCATCTGGTTGGCAAATTAACTCCTCTGGGCTTACCACTGGAACTGGAATTCAGCGTTTGAACTTCATCACAACAACAGTAAAGAGAAGTAGTGGTACTACTACAATTAATTTGCTCATGGAATGGACACGGGAATCTGCACAACTGCAGATCTACACAAATAACTGCATTCCAAGTTCTTGAGTGCATGTAAGCACTCAGAAGGAATTTCCACATAAAGAAATTTTCCAGGTTTTTAAATATATAATGACATCATTATTTACACAATACAAATTGGACTGTAAATTAAAATGTCTTTAACTTACTAATTCCCACAGAGACCTTTCTGATGTACAGCTTTACAACTACTTTTTCCATTAATCCCTAAAAAATTTGAATACTTCTGTGAGGGTGAGAGAAAATGCTGCTGGAGAAAGCAGCATGTTAGCTTCCAAGAATTAATTTTATTGTGCTATAAAAACAAAATCTTTGGGCACGTTCATTTCCCATGGAAAAACACTTTATTATATGTGGTTTATTATCAGTAATTTAGGTCAACTTGTTTGAGTAGACACGGCAGTAGACATATCAATAAAAACAAAACCCAAACAAAAATCATGAGCAAATGAATGTACACTGATTCAATTATCTCGATAGAACAATGGGCTCTAAGAGATGTGATTTATATTCAAAGCAATACTAAAGCTAAAAATATTAACATAAAGGAAAGTGCTGGATTAGGACTGAGTGGACAGCAAGTTGGTCTGGTAAAACTTTTAACCTTTAAATGGATAACAATTTTTAAAAAATCCTGTTAGTTGGAATAAAGAAAGCAAAAAAAACCACAATTTCCTTTTCTTTCAGGATATACTGCAAGCAGCCAACTGAAGTAGTAGAGACCTTGGGCTTGATCCTTCTAACCTCACATATTTCTCCAGTGGTTTAGCCTTTTTTTGCACTCCCTTCTGATGATCTGACATTAGAGTGTTTTCAAATAACATAAATCACTGGGAACAACAAATCCACGAGCTGAAGTTTTTATTAAAACCCAAAGCTTCTCAGATCTAACTATTTTAGTTCACCAGGTTTTTAAATTGTGGTTAAAATGGGAATTTGAAAAGCAAGGATGAAGGCAGACTTTTAAACTACAGTAGCAAGTGTACAATAATTATTAGGTTTCAGGATATAATTATTAGTTGAAAACCAGTCTATGTAAATCATGTAGCAGGAGTTCTACTCAATGCAAAAATGTACAGAACTGATTTATGGGTCAAGCCCAGCAAAGCATTTAAACACTCTTGAGTGGCAGAGATTTTTCTTTTCAATACCTCATCATCAAAAATATGAGAAAATTGGCAACACCACACTATTAAACTGAGGTTATGCTGGTTTAAATCATTTTTTAAGAATACTAATACAAAACCATATTTGAAAGTCCAAATGAGATTCTTCAAAAAAATAGCAGAAAGAGAAGATTTAGAAAACTCATACCATGTTTTCTACTCGGAGCTCAAAAGGCATAGGGTTGTACACCATCAGCTGAACTTCACACACATCTCCCTGGACCCACTGGAAATCTGCAAGGAATAATCACAGAATTAAGGCAGGAATTACCTAATCATAGGGTTATAAAAAACCAGCAGCAGTTGAGCTGTCAGATTGCTATAATGCTTAATATCTCCCTATAATCTTCACAGCCCAAGTCCTACTCAAGAGCACTGTGTGACACAAGCTGTAAATCCCGGGCCAAACAGCAGGTTAAGGGACTGGAAACATTCATTAACACAGCAATAGTGCTCTAAAGACCCAATGCTTCATTGGCAAAATTAACTGGGGCATCAATTCAAAACACTACATCAACACATCCTTCATGTTCAACACTGAAAGGTTTCCATACTTGGAGTTATGTAAAGTACATATGGCCTTGATATTGGAGACTTGGATAAGAATCAACCAGGTAAGAAACAAACACAACAGCAAGAAGGAAATCACACGTTCTCATACAGACACAGATGATTATATGGAGTAAACAAAGACAGTGAAGTAAATTGGGCCACGTAAAAATATGTACTTGCAGTTTATATCTTAGCACAAGAGACAGGCTCAACTTTAAAGATACCTCACTCTGCCATTTTTTGAGTTTTATAATTTAAGGAGATGAGGCTGGACTAGCGGAAGGTGTTCCTGCCCATGGCAGGGGAGGCTGGAACTCGATGATCTTTAAGGTCCCTTCCAGCCCAAACCATTCTGTAATTCTGTGGTTCTGTGGGAGATTATGGAGGCCAGCAGCAGAGATGCAAATTTTGAGTAATTGTTCAATGCAGAAAGATTATTTTATATCAGCACTTCATAACCTTTTGAGTCCTCAAATTTGTGTCCACCTTCCAAATTTCTCACAGTGAACCACATGCCCCTGAAGTTCAGGCTTTAAACTGAATGTGGCAAGATTCTCTCTGCAAGCTGAGGATCTGCAGTCCAAGTAAACAAAAGGTGGTTTAATTACATTTGTTAAATAAATCAGGATTATAAGCTAAATTATAGCCTACATGGATTAGTTCTTAGCAGTTTACCCAATGATTTTAACATACACTGCTAATATTTTTTACTAGGATATTAGGAAATGTCCAGTAAAAAACCTGGATTATCAATATTAAGACTTTAATGCACAGTTGAAGCAATCTGTACTCTAATTGTACATTCACAATCATTTACTATCTGATTACATTTTGCAAGCAATATTAGAGAGCTCAAGGGAGATGTACTTAATGCAAATGTTTAACTCCAATTAATGCTAGTGGAAATTAAACACATACATCCACAGATGTTAATGGGCTTTATTACTGTGAAACCTAAAAAGCAAAACTGTTGATTAAAACAAAATGTTCAAATTCACAGTGGTATGAGATGTTCTCTACATTTCATATTTAATTGCTTCATAGTGTTCATGATGTCTCATGCATTCTGCAGCCCCCAGAACAGCCAGTGACTGCTCTGCACAGGTACAGAGTTAACCATTATGGTTTACTACAGCAACAGAGGCACCTGCAGTAGCACAGCAGCTCTGCAGTGCTGAATCTCCACATTCTAACCATTACCACACTGTGGAATGTCTGTTCTGAAAGCACAACCATCCAACAGGGCTCTCCAGGCACAGGACTCATCCCCCCATGTTTCACTTATGCCAATGATGTCAAACCTCTGGGACTGTGCCAAAGCTTCCAGCTGGTGTCTGTTCCTCATGCTGTGTGCATCAGTGTAGAAACATTTCAGGTGTGGTATCTTGTGGCCAACACCTGGTGAAGCAGATTGAGGGATCCCATCAGGATCCTCATGGTTTGGCACAAAATCCCATTGCTCAGCACTGGGGAGCCTGGTTTTCTCCCTTTCCCCCTCCAAGCTAGTTCAAAGCTCTGTCAGCAAGTCCCATTGCTCCTGCGCCAGAACTCCTTTTCCCATCTGGAAGAGGCTCATCCCATCAGGTGTCAGCAGGCCAGGTGTTGGTAGATCATCCCATGGTCAAAAAACCCTCTTTTTTTCCATTGACACCAATCTCTGACCATCAACCATCAACCTAATGGAGCAGCCTGCTCCTATCAGTAATATTCCTTGCTACTGGAAGAATCAAGGAAATTATTCCCTGTGCTCCTGACCCCTCCACCGACTGTCCCAGGGCCTTGAAGTCTCTTTTGATTGGTCTCAGACCTCTCTTTTTGTTTTGTTGCTGCCAGTCTGAACAACCAAGGGTCTTCCTAGACTGGAATTTTCCAGTAATGTCCCTTACCTGAGTCCCTGGGAGAGAGCAGACTTCCCCTGAGTTGGGTCAGGCCTGCACATGGGGCCCTCTGCTCCTCATAGAAGGGAGGGGGTTTTCAGTGAGAACCACCCTTCATTTCCTGCTAACAGCGGAGGTTGTGATGCAGGGTCCAGGTGGTGTTGCTCTGTCCCAGAAGGACCCTCAGTCACCACATCAGTTGTTTGGCCTTCTCATTGCAAAGCCTCACCTGTTGTAGAAGGTGCTGGTCCTACTTGTCACATTCTGAAGAGGAGGAGGAGAAACCTTCCTCCTGGTCCCTGCAGTGACCTGGTTCCATCATTCACCTGTAACAGATCCCTGACTGACAGCCCCAAACTCATCACCCTGCTGGGTTCTGAGTCCATCTGCTTCTCCTTCTGCAGAGAGAGAGAGGTGATCATTCTAGTTCACCCTGAGATTGTCAGGCACAGCTGTGTCCAATTTTGGTCCCCACATCTGGGAGACGCACAGACAGACTGGAAAGCATCCCAAGGAGCACCACAAAGGTGACCAAGGACTGCAGAACCCACCTGATGAGGAAAGAGTAAGGGAGTGAGACTTCCTCTCTGGGGTGAGAAGGCTCAGGGGCAATATCACCACAGTATTCCGGTACTTAAAGGGCTGCATAAAGAGGACAGAAGCTTTCCTTACAAGGAGCCACAGGAAGAAGACCAAGGGTAACAGACACCAGTTGCCCTGAAACAGGTTTTATATTCTTACTGATTTTTTTTTGTTTCAGTAAGAACAGTGATTCAGTGGAACAATCTCCCTAGGGACATGGTGGAGTCTGAATCCATGGAGGTTTCTGAGATGAGATCGAAATCCCCTGTGAAAAATGTGCCAGGGCAGTGCTACAGAATTGTTTCCTTGGGGGAAAAGGTTTTGAAAGGAAAGGTAAAATAAGCTATATTTGTATCAGCTGATACAGGTATGACAGAGCTGCTGGATTTACTAACAGAACTACATTATATATTCTGGCTGCTTTAGACTAGCAGCACTCAAAACCAACAAAACACTTAATGTCAAAAATCAGTAGGTTTATTTTTTATGACTAGCATGCTATTAAAGCAATTTAACTAGAATATAATCATCCCTGTTATTGTTTCCAATCAGAAAAGCTTATCAAGTTGAAAGCTGAAAACATTTCAAGACTTTCTAAATGGGTTTTGTTTCCCTCTGGTTTGTCAGCAGTGCTTCATTTCCTTTGCTGTAAAACAATAATTTAACCAAAGTATGGAGTACTATCTCCATGTAAGAAAAACAGTTCATTTGTTATTGTTGGTTTTAATTGATGTTAAATACATGCCATTAAAATACTCTCATTGATTTCCGAGTTAATGAATTTCTCAGATTCTTTCAAAGGAACTATCTGCTTTTATTTTGTATTTTCTTTTGTTCGCTAAACTTTGAAACATTAGAGGCTTTTAGCAGTGACTGCAATGTTTATATACTTCAAAAGACAAATGCTGTACAGGATCAGAAGCAATCAGACATCTCCTTAGGCTAAATAAAAACCTAGAAGAAGAAAGTTCACTGTAAAATCTAAATCTCCTGCGGTACACAAAGCACCGAAACAAATCCTAACCAGTTCAAAAATGCATGTTCCTTTTGTATCCATCAAGGAATGAGAATACTGCATTATACAATTGTGTGACAAAACTGGGATTAAGGCTTTATTTAAATGAAAAGAAACATGACACACTATAGCTAAGAAATTAAATGGTGAAAACTTAATAGTAATCAAACTTTCAATAAATTAGTAAGAGAAATCAAGAGAGCACAAGATGTTCCCCTATGTGCACTTTTTTTAAATTTATCCTTTAACTAATTCTTAACCTTTTTTTAATTTCTTATCCTTCCTCCTTAGAAATAAAAGTAGTGCAGCAAAGCCACGTTGAGCCAAGTGCATCCAAACTGCCAGGTAATCGTCCCTGCCTCTGCACATCCCAGCTGTGCCTGTTTCTGCTATTTATTGAGAATGCACATCACCATAAACCCAGCTAGAAAACATGCATGTTCTTCTCAGAGTGAGAGATATCACCTTAATCATAATCAGGATCTTCAGCAGGGACACAGCCCACATATGCTGGAAGGGGGAAACCACACAGAGATTTTTGGAAAACTGGCCCTGCAGGCCAGGCACAGCCCAGATGAATAAGGAGCCAAGTTAAAACATCCTGCAAATTTCTGAAGTTTTTACAATCAGTTCTGTTCCACAGTCACACAAGTCTTTTTTGTGCTGACATTGATGCCCCTGGTAAAAATTACCACACACGTGATGTGCACAAAAGCCACAAAAGGAACTACCAATATTTGTAACTTAATCCAGGATTTAAACAAACCTCTAATCTTTTTCCAGTGGCACAATTACTGCCCTGAAAGGCTTTATAATCTTCATAAATAGAAAATGACTAATATTCCTAACGGGGTTTAAAAACTTTTTCTTGGGCTGAACTGTCCTTAAATAAAAAGGATTAATCAGACAGTTCATCACTCTGAGTTTATGTTAAATCAGAACAGGGAAAGGAAAAACCACTACAGTGCATTTTCCTCAGGGCACTGAAACTGTGGTGGCTGCCAAGCAGAGCATGTCAGAACTAAGTTCTCCCTAAATTCTCTTTTGTTTGAGAAGGAAATAAAATTAGTTTATCTGTTCTGAAAAATCAATTTTACTATCTATGAGACTGCATTCCTCTTTTGAATATGAAACTGTGCCCCAGAGAAAAAAAGATTTGTTCCTTCAGGACTTGAGCCTAAAGCTGGTTATCTCAAATAAAAGACAGCAATATTCAGGTCTGCTCTCCTTGACCACAGAAGATTTTCTGATTTAACAAAATAACAGAAAATACTGCAAATTATTCTTACCTATTTTCTTATTTCGTTCTTCTCCACGACTGTGTGCAATAATTGGAGAATATATGAAGGGGCTTTTGGTTGACACATTCTGACCAAGTAAACTTTTCATTTTGTGAGGTCGGAGACTGGTCGGGAGGTTCAAGAGCTTCACAGATCTGTTGAGTAAAAATAATTTCTAATTATTTCATTTATTCTACTTAGTAACAGGTGACAGTGTTAAAAAAGAGCTGATAAATATAAAACGTCAGTCTGAGAATAAAATACCCGAAATGGAAAACCTGAAGCAAATATTTACAACACAAAAGAAACACCAACCCAAGGAAACTGCAGTTTCAGAAAGCTCTCAAAAAACAAATAATAAAGAAAAAAAATCTTTAGAAAACAAAATTCCCAAAAACTAACCAGAACAGTGATTTGAAATCCGGCTAATAATTTGTGAGTGCAGATTGAACCACCTCTCCTGTGCAGAAAGCAGCCAAATGCGTAACTTAAACCCAAACTAGAATCCAGACAAATAAAGAAACTTCTCCACAGTGAACAGAGCTGATTTTAATACAGTGAAAATACAAAATTACTGCTGGAAGGAAGGAAATGTCCCAGAAATTTGAGTGGGTTTGTTAAACAACCAGAAAGCAATTACAAATAGACAGAAAACAAATGATTTATCAGATTACATCCTTGCTAGACCCAATTCCTTACAATGCCATGCAGGGAAATCACTGCTCTTCCAATGCTGAGGGGAAAGTAAAAGCTAAATTTTGGACAGAACAAGCAATAAATTGGTAGATATTCAGTAAAATCAGCAGCATTCTCTAAACCTGTAGGACACCTAATTACTTCAAACCAGGAACTCAGCACAGTAAAGAACAGATATATCATTATCACACTAATAGAAAGTAGGCACACGTAAGAAACCAAGATAATGTGTTTCTGCTGAAAAACAATGAAGCTGTAAGAGTAATACTACACAGACAAGTTCTCTCTGTGAAACAAAACATCTGATAAGAAATTACTAAATAATGCTAAAAGTTGGCTGGAACAAGAAATAAATCACATCCATAAATTACATGTTGGTGATACTTAGTGTCAGCATCAAAATCATATGCAAAATCACAGACTACGAGCCTGAGGAATAAGAAGGAAACTGTCAGAGACCCCTGATACTTCATATTTTAAAACCTCTTCTGATAGATTTTTTTTACAAATTAGAATGCAACTTAAAGCACAAATGTGAATTATACTTATTTGAAGAAACAAACACTGAATTTGATATAGAGGTAATAAAAAGGAGTATTATTTTATATACAGAGGAAAGTGCTTTGGCTCCTTCATGATTATTATGTAAATACTGGCAGATAATCTGCTTTATCTGAATGTGTGACAGTGGAAGGAATGTTCCTCAACCACATATCAGAGAGCTGTACCTTCACAGGTCAGACATAGAAGAAGGTAGATTTTTTAATTATTTTGTGTGAAAAGCTTCAGTCATGTCCCCTGGCCTGACACCACTGAATGCAAATGAGTGACAATTAAGAATTACTAACTAATTTCACTAGCTACCCAAAAGATCAAAATCCTGTATTTGGAAAATGTTAATTAAAAACAACCTTGCTTAGATGGGAAAAGAATTTATTTTTTTTTTTTAAGAAATCCCACTATACTATGTAAACAAAGGGAAGAGACAAAATGGCACTGAGTAAATTTGAAATGTATGTAAGGAAAGTATGTAAGGACAATTAAAAGCAGCACTGGTGAGAAGAAAGAAAATTTTCTGCTTTTATTAGTAAGACAATTACCCTTTAACACAGGTAAATTATAAAAATGGGAATAGTGCATTTTTTATCTGAGAAAATACCAGATGATGATTTGATAATGAACATGAGTAATGGAATATGAAGGTTTTGCCTCACCAAATCTCTTCTATTGCTTTTAAAGCACTGGGGAGAAAAGGTAACATTGCCACTGTGTTCCATTTTCACTGTGGCATTTCCATGTCTGACAGTATTTTGATTAAGAAATCCACATCCAAAATAAGCACCCCACATTAAATGGATTAAAACTCGTAGACCATGAAATGCCAACAGTAAATAGAAGTCATCCTCATCAGTAAATGTGTGTTTCTAGAGGGCTCTAGCATGGATTGAATCATAAGCTGAGGTTATTCAACATTGATCAAAATGACATTTCCACACATTTATAATTGATGTTACAAAAATTAGCACGATTTAGCTCAGAGAGCTCTGCAGTCCAGCAGCACAGCTGGTTCCAAATGGGCTGGACAGCTCTGCAACACCAGATCTGCTGGGCAGATGCAACCAGAGGCTTTATATCTAAATTCAAGTAATATTTTATTGGAGTAAAAATTTTTATTACTGTGGCTTTTACAGAAATTTTAAAAGACAAGAAGGAGGAGGAGAGGAACAGCAATTCTTAAATGTTAAATAAAGTTGATGCTGGGTTCCTCACCCCATGGCAAAACAGAAGGAGATATTCCCAACATTCCAACAACAGATAGGTCAAGACAAGTTGATAATGTAAGTGGGTATGTTTGTCCCCTTCTCTCAGCATACAAAACATTTTAAGTGACACAAAGTCTTTCCCACTGAAGTCTTGGGAATATTCTGCCAGAGCTGTCACTGGCCTCCTCTCCCAGTCTCTTCTCCCAGGTAGCAAGCAACAGGATAAGAGGAAATGGCCTCAAACTGCATCAGCGGAGGTTTAAATTCAATATGACAAGAATTTTCTTCCTGGAAAGGGTTGTCAAGTATTGGAAAGGGCTGCTCAGGGAGGTGGTGGAGTCACCATCCCTGAGAGTGTTGAAAAAATGTGTGGATGTGGCATCTGAAGACATGGTTTAATGGGGAACATGGGGGTGGTGCTGGGTTGGTGGCTGGACTTCATCACCTTAAAGGTCTTCTCCAGTTTTAACCATTCCATGGTTCTATGACGTTATGACTAAATGCATGACTCCCATGAAGAAGGATTCAATCCGCATTTGCCCCATTTTCTTCCCTATTCAGCATACTTTTTCTGAATAGGAATTATCTTTCCTTCAAAAAGAAAATAGTTCCTTTCAGTCTTCTATTATTGATACCCAGTGGCTGCTTTCTCTTTCTCTCTCTCTGATGTTTCATGCCAGGTTTAAACCTGAACAAGTTATTATTCATTGGCTTGACTGTGGATGTGCCTGAATGGAACTGAGATTTAGAACAGGCCAGTGAAGATGCCAGCTTGAAAATGCAGCATCTGGAGAGGGAGAGTTACAAAAAGCACCACTTCTAGGGGAGTCCCAAGCTCTGTGGATGGAGACTGCATCCACCTCATGGACTTTCAGTATTGAAATGATCAAGTATTCAACTAAAATCTCAGCTGCAGCAAAATACCTTCCTTGAATTGAATAAGAAACTGTTGAAGGACAGTTCCTCAAAGAAACAAAACTTCTCTCTTTCTGAGATTAAAGGCCACAAAGTATTTTCTGGTCAAAGGCTCTATTTTTGCTCAAGAGCTTCTCAAAACAATTTGACATTTTGACATTTTTCCATGTTCCTGTGATCCACATGCCTAAAGTGAGATGACTGCATCCTTTCAGTATTCTTTAAAATTTGACAGGTACTGTGAAAAAGTTAAAGATTGTGTTTTGGTCTTACTTCACAATAGGCAATTTGGTGAAGGGAACAGGAGGTAGCTTCAAACCATCTGGAAGAGTGATGACTTCCATTGTCCCAGGGCATTTTGCTGTGTAGCTTTCCAAGCTCTGCGTGACATCTTTCTTTTCTAGAAAATAAAATTAAAAAACCCATTTCAAATTCACATTTAATTGAGACTATAGCCTTTTTTGTACAAAATAACTCAAATGGCATGCCAACTAATTTCTGCATACAGCACTTGGAGTTATGTTCAAACTTGACAGATGGATCAAATATAATTAAGTAACCTTAAGCAAAAGAGTTTTCTAGATTTCTCAGAATTTTTCAAGTGCCAGTCTACACTTACCTTTTTTTAGGGTTTTTTTATTGTCAAAATACAATTTTTTACAATTCCATCTATTAAATCTATATATCCAAACAAAACAATGGGCTTCACACATATTAAGGTTATTAATAATAGCATTATATGGGAACAAGGACTTCTCTGAAGCATTAGATTAAATAATATCAAAGGCAATGAAGAGAAACAAATTACTTTTGATGTTAACTGTGTGAAAACTATCTAATCCTCAAAATAATTGTACTATGTTATGCTACTAAATCACAACAACTGGTGAGAAAGATTTTCTTTCGTTTTGCCTAAAAATACAAGAACATCCAAATAAATATATATTATTCAGGTTCTCTTCAAGCATGTACAATGACTGCATATTGGTTTTATCCTGCAATTATTTTTAACACTATATAAAATTGTGTCTCCAGAAAAAATAAAGCCTATTTGAAAATATAAAGCTTCAACACAAAATTGTATTTGGTCTTTACGGTACCTTCCAACCCAAACCTTTCTATGATTCCATGATTCCCTATTTCTCTGATGAAATGGAAGTCTGCAAACAGAGAAAAGCCTGGGAGTGTTTGTTTAGAGGGGAGAATGAGGCAGCTGAAAAAACTTACATTGTTTTAAAGTGAATGTTCATAGAGTGCTGGAAGGAACCTTAAAGTCCAATCCCCCCTGCCATGGGCAGAGATATCTTCCAATATACCAGGCTGTTCCACGTACATGCTACCAATAAAAATATTTATTCAATATCTAGAAAATAGTTAAAAGATCAAAATATTCCATGATAAAACTAAATAGGAAAGGGGAGGGTGATAACAAATAGTTATCAGTAGCAGTACTACCATAAAAACCTGCTTAGACAGGTGTACTGGGTTATGCAGCAAGGTTCTGGTAGCAAAGAGTGGCCTTTGGGACAAGGCACCAGGGTATCTCCATGACAGAGCCCATTCCAGACAACCCCAAAACAAAGCTGCTGCTGCCCAAAGCTGGGCCAGTCAGTTATGCTGGTGGCACCTCTGGGAGAACATATTTAAGAAAGGGTAAAAAATGCTGCATAGCAGCTGTGAGAGGGAGGAGTGAGAGAAATGTGGAAGAAACATATCCTGTAAACCCTTCCAAAAATACCAAAACCTGCCCAAAACTCCATCTTGGGCCTTGAAAAGCACAAACATCCAGCAGCGCTTGTGCTGCCCACATCAATCCAGCTTAGTTTGTGAATTCTACAGCCACGAGTACACACTCCTTCAAAGCAAATAAACACTGATTGTAATCCCCTTCACTATGGAAT
This sequence comes from Hylia prasina, assembly GCA_013397195.1. Classification (NCBI taxonomy): domain Eukaryota; kingdom Metazoa; phylum Chordata; class Aves; order Passeriformes; family Sylviidae; genus Hylia; species Hylia prasina. The sequence goes on from VYXD01012675.1 coordinate 901,274, forward strand.
TAATGCCACATAAATGACAAGTTTCCTTGCTCATGTCTGTATTTCACTGAACAGTCTCTTGAGCCATTCCCCACATTTTAATTGTCTGCAGGAAATGTTCCCAAAACCACATTAATTAGACATCCATATACACTCAGAGCAGCACAGCCAGGAGTTGTAGTGGTTCAAGTCTGAGTATTACCATCAAAATTTCAGGTCATTTGCCATATTATGAGCAAGGGCACAATAGTGCAAGCAGAATCCACCGAGATGGAAATCTTCACAGCTACCAGGAATGATGAAGATAATACTACAGCATGTGCTTAATTGTGCTTGAAACCAAAGGTCTGTCATTGCAGAGCACTGGCTTTCATTCCCTAGTGTGAAATACTGTCAGTTATTGCTCTCAAAGAAAGCAGGCTGCCATTTGCAAGAAGAATTTGTTTACAGATTTTTGAGTCGCGTGGTTATTTCATGGTGGCAGGTCCTCACGCTTTCTGTGAGAAAAAAGCCAAACCAAACCATTTTTCTATGTTGATGTGGTGTGAAACACAGCTTTAAACATGCTGCTGCCAGGCCAGCAGCTCAGTTCCTTTTTCTCAGCACCACATCTCAGCCAAGATGCTGAAGGAATCCACATCAGCTGGACATGATGGGAAGTATTCACAATGCAAAAGAGCTGCCTGACCCTGCCCAAGAGCCACTTCTGAAAGCAAACACTGGAACGTTCTCCCTCGAGGAACTCAGCTCCCTGACCTCTGCGGCCTAATGGTTGCCAAAAATCTGCTACAGAATTGCAGCTCTGAATTCTCACAGCTTCTGGCTGCCTGACATTGTGTTCTGACAGAACCTCCTGGGAGGAGCCACTGAACTCCTCAACCTCCTTCCTGACCCACAGTTAGGAGATTTCTGTGATTGTTATCACCAGCACTTATCTTTTTGAAAACAGACGAAAACCAGCTGCTCTTGGAAGTTTTAACCCACCTGGTGCCTTCATGCTTGTGTAGGTTGGTAGGAAGGCAATCACCACTTGATCCTGTGACCTTTGAATTCACCTCAACAGCTTTAAAAGCCTGTCCTGCAGCTGGGAGCACTACTGGATACTCTTGTGTAGGTATTAGAGACTCATTTATTGAGTGAGGAGTGACAGCTTATTTTCTCATCGGGATTAACTATGCTCACAATTTTTTTTTCCCCTCAGTTTCTCTCCAGACTCACTGAAAGACCAGGATCATGGAATGACTGTAAAATAAATAAAATAAAGCTGAGCAAAGCCACTGTCAGCACTGGCACATGAGCACATTCTGATCAGTTTGTTCAGTATAACCCCACAGTGGTTTCTCCATTTCATACCAAATTGGTTTTGACTGCTTCTGACAACTAAAAATTTTGCAAGGCTACCCATATTCTTAGAATTTCACTGCTTAACTACTTCACCTCAACAACAAGCACTGGGTTTGTGTCCAAGCTGCTTCAAACCTTCCTCTAATATAAGAACACAAAAATCTGAGAGCTTCAGATGCACAGTCAGAAACCATCAGTGATTGAAAGCTACTAAATGTGAAAAAGACCAGACTTTCTGCTCGTTTCACAGTCATGTGGAGCAGTATTTCACAATAATGGAGCCATTGAAAAATCAGACCAGGACAGGACAGAAGGTCAGTTATAGACTAACATTTTTAAGCACTTCAGTAACGGTGATTTAACAGTCTAACACAAACAGCAGTTCATGTCTTGGCAGATAACACAGAAAAGGAGAACACAGTTGCTGTAACTGTGCTCCTTAATATTTGAAGAAATTTAAAATAGCTGTACCCAGGTTCAGTCACTACCCATTGACCACTAAGGCAAAGAATAAGAACTTTTGTTCCTTGGCAACAATTGGTTGATGTAGTGTTGATCAAGTGACACTGTCCCCTGTAGAACAATCTACAGTCAGGTGGAATAAAGCAAGAGAACGTTTCCTGTCTGACCCACCACTCACACTGAATAACTTCATTTCCTTATGGAGCTCACTAAAGTATTGAAACAAATAGCTCAACACCTTCTGACTCCAATTTTACCTCAGTGCAAGGCCCAGAATCAACATTTTAACAAAACCCCTCATTGCCCAGGGTACTTTGTGCTGGCTGAGCTTTCTCCTTCTCCCTTGAAAAGATCAAATAATGGTCACAAAGGAGAAGTCTGAGGAGAGCTCCTGCAGCAGCACTGACCCAACTCTCTCAGGACAAACTCAAACATCTCCTTAATGAGTTAACAGTAATATGTAACAAGACAGAAAAGTCAATCTGATGACATTAAAAAAAAAAAAAAAAACACACAAGAGAAAAAGCAGGTTTTGCACCTATAAACATAGATATGGCCTTCCAGTGCCTGAAGGGAGCATACAAGAAAAGATGGAGAGACTTTTTACAAGAGCATGTAGTGACAGGACAAGAGGAAATGGATTCAGACTGACAGAGGGCAGGTTTACATTAGATATTAGAAAAAACTATTTTCTGAGGCTGGCGAGGCTCTGGCACAGGTTGCCCAGAGAGGCTGTGGCTGTCCCAATCCCTGGAAATGTTCAAGGTCAGGTTGGATGGAACTTGGAGCAACGTGGGATAGTGGAAGGTGTCCCTGCCCACAGCAGAAATCATAACTTTAAGGTTGCTTCCATCTCAGACTATTCTGTGATTCTGGGATATTGCCTTCACACACCCACACAAAATGAGAATTACTTGGTGAGCCCTAGAGAAGACAAAGTCCATGTCTGCTTCCAGGGGAATCTTCAGTCTCACTCTGCCATGAAGATGCAGTGTACTCTTTAAACTAAAGAATTTCAAAAAGGCCACAAAAGATGTTAATACCCTCTACAAAAGCTGCAGTCTAAATTGATTATTCACAGGCAGCAACCACTACACACCTTTTATTTTGCAGTTAATCACAGATTACAGGGGATGTGCAAAGCTCCTCAGCCTTTCAGGCAGTGCCTGAGCTCTGGTTCGGACAGGGAGCACCACATTTGTGTATTCAGGGCACCCCCCTTCCCCAAGCACAGCCAGGCCAGAGGGGTGAGCAAAGGACCCCGTCAAGACCTGCAGGATCCATCCGCTCCTGCATGGTCGGGGCTGGGAACTCAGCAGCACAGAGCAGCTCCTCTCACCTGCAGGCAGCACCCCCTGCTCTTCCACCCCATTAACTGACAGGGCACTTTCTACAGTTTTAGTAACAAACAGCAAATATTTTTCTGAAAAATACATGGAGCAAGTAAACACAACTTCAAACTGCTCAGAAATCTCATACTTGAACAAGCTGCTTTGAAAGCAACACAGGAACCCTGGGTGTTCATCCCACAACTGTCTACTGCAATAAATGTGTGTGTTCTCCATAGACTCCAAAATTGTTCTTGTGGAGAAAGGCAATGGCAGTCAGCAGAAAGTATGAATCCCACTCCTTTAAGAAATCAAGCAACACAAATCTCTAAATAAACACAGCAGAGACTAATAAAATTCACTCTTTGACGTAGAAAAGAGCAGAAACTAGAAGAAAATAATTAATCTATGCTACCAGAGAGTTAGACCTGCTTTCATGAACAGAGCATCATGAACTATATCAGAGACTGACTCCATCCACACAAAGGATTCATTTATTTGCTGTGTAATAGCTCATCTTTGAAAAGTAAGTTCTCAATTTACTATTAACTTTGTAGGAAGGGGGAAGAAAATAGTATTTTAGACACAAATAAAAATAGCTAGCTGTCTTTTAGAAGCAAAATGTTTTCCACTTCCAAAAAGACTGCCACAGAGACAAAGAATGGGAAGAAACTGAGTAAACACTAATCACTATCTTCCATTACAAGGTTTTTAATAATTATATAAAATGTGTACACATAAAGTCCCAGCCAGTTTGCATAAAAATATTTCTAGTTAAAACCTCATTTAAAAAATCAACATAGATGAAGACAGAGTTTATAAAGACACCATTAAAATTTCAGTGTCTGGTTCTCCATCATATCCAAGAACTTCAGATGTCTGCATACTTTCAATACTAAAAAAGATATTTTGTACATACAAAATCAGTATATAAACCACTGAAATCAATACTCATTTTTTCATGTTAAGGAATACCAGGAGTCCTACCTTTACAAAAAGGTGGAGAAAATTAGGGATAGATAACTTCTACAATGATAACTGAAGTTCAGGACTGCTGTAAAGCTGCTTCAGGGCAAGGAAGGTTTTGTAAATATTCACAGATACAATGGTAGAACTGTTAAACACATCTGATCCTGGATTTTGTGTGGAAGAAACAGAGACAGAGGATGGAAAGAACAACACATTGATTTCTGCACAACATTTTTCCCAATACACTGTTATGCAATGTCACAGGAATTGGGCCAGAAAGGTTTATCAGGATTCAAAATTTCAATGCCTCCACTAGTGATCTAACCTTGCTTCAGAAAAGCATGGTTTAATTGTTGAAAAAACTGGGAAACTGTCTGAAAACTTCAAATGAAAATAGCCAACTCTCTCTCCTAAGGTTGAGTTTTCCCATCTCCCTGTAAAAACATCTCTTCAGTATCACTCCTATCCCTACTCATCTTTTCTTGGCAAATCCAATCACACTCCATGGACATCACATGGGGAGTTCACTAAGGTACATGGATGATCCATTTTTAAACATGGATATTTCTTTCTCCATATAAAGTGTCAATTTCAACAACAGCCTTGACTCCAGCACTTTAATCTGAATTTAGGGTGAGAGAGCAGTGTTAAGTCTGTTAAATGTCATATAAAATATATTTGAATTTTAGTAATATAGCACCTCCTAAAATAGCTTCCTTTGGTACAAAAAATTAGCACTTAATAATACTGCATAAATTCTTCATGTCTTCATCTTGCCAATTAAAGTAGATCTTCCCCAAAGGAATTTTTTTTCCCCTGGAATAAAAAACTTGCAATGTGCCTCCATTTGCACACCTGTATCCTTTCCCTCAATTAACTGAAGGAAATAACACTTCTTCAAGATCAGAGGTACCACCATGAACACAGCAATTTTGGGCTAAAGCTCAAAGACTTCATTTTGTTCATGAGCGACCTTAAAAAATTTCATTAATTAATTAGCCTAAGAATTTGGCTGTGATATTGGCTGGAGTTTTTGTCTCCAATTGACACACAAGTTTAAGCAAAGGTAAATCACATGTGAGACTTTCAGGCTGGTATGTAATGCTAAATATTTGATTCACAGTTCATTATTTGTGTCATATAACATATGACTTAAAATTGTTGTGTTTCATATTTAGTGCTATACAATGAATTTAAATCTTTTATTCTTGTTACTAGTTTACTCCATTTCATTTATTTATTCCACTTCAAAAAAAAAATCAAAGTCTAAAAGACATGTAATTCAGGAAAATAAATTACACCCTCTTAATAAAGCAGTTTGAGCAAAGTTATTAAATAAGTTGGCTTGGCTCTACAAAACACACATTCCAGGGAGACATTCTAAAAGTGGGGGGGTTAAAAAAAGCAGGAAGAAGTGTAGCAGGAACACAATAGTGCTAAAGTTTGATAGCACAGAACTGATGAAAACACAGAAGTAGATGAAAAGCAGCAGAAGTCACAGTACCATGATGAATAAATTTAAGGCTTCTAAGGCATCTCCTTCTACTTCTTATACAATATCCCAAGTCTTGTATTCCTACCCATCAGACAGCATTTCCATTCAGGCTTTTTTAATATATTTGTTCTTAAACCACATTGTGCCACTGCTATACATCAAACACACAAGGAGGCAAGTCTGGTTAATTACATTTTTATACATACAGATACACTTATTTATATATAAGTACACAGGCAAAATATGGCACTAAGCTGAAGCAGTGAAATATTTCAAAGTAATGGCTAAGAACTACCCAGGCTGCTATAAATATTCCCTGGTAATTATACTGTAGATTTCCATCTTCATCCTGAAATCAGTTAATATGTATATTACAAGACCAACCAAGTAGCTCCCTTTTGAAAGGTTTATTGGTTGGGCAATACCAACTTGCAGGTACTTTGTCAGCTAAAATACAACACAGTGCATTAAAACCAGTTCATCAGTGTCAGCTGAGTAAACCTCATTCCAACTCTGAAGTTTACATCAAGTTTTAATTTGCAATAAATTCTCTGTTCAGTTTGATTAAAGCATCATTCTTTTTAGCCCCTGCCATCAGTAACATTTACCTTTCTAAAAACGAATTTACATACTACAGATGATCTAGGAGAAATGCTGCCCTAATTTAAATGCAATTTGAAGTATTTTAAGCATTGCAGCACAAAAGAGAAACTACAGAGCAAAGCAGTTGGTGCCTTCATCACACAGCTTTGAGGATTACCTGTGACAGCATCAGCAGACTCTCAAAGAGCAGGATTCCAACACAGGATCTCTTATTCTCCACTCTGAAATAACATTATCACAATCAAGTCTACTCTAGAAATTCTTCTAAATAACCTTGGCTTGGCAACAAATTGTGATACTGTCACTTTTGCCAGTTTCCTAATAGCTTACATCTGTTTTGACAAGTGCTGCTTTGGGCTGGGGTAGAGTTAATTTTCTTCACAGTAGCTGGGCTGGGGCTGTGTTTTGGGATTTGTGCTGAAAACAGTGTTGATAATACAGGGATGATTTGGTTATTGCTGAGCACATGACTGGGAATCTCTTTCCTCAACACCCCAAACTTATTCACTTATGGTTTCTATCTCTTCTAACCATTAATGAAACAATGTACCAATATATGTTGTTTTAGGAGTTTGGGTTTTTTTAATTCAGGAATACTGCATCAACTAAATCACACTCATTTAAATGTTCCCTTGAAAATAAATCATGCTTCAAAGATGTTCCAACCTCTTCCTATTAAATCACTATTATCCACACACCTACTATTAGTTCCTAGAGCTTCTTATAATGCACCCAGTATTGAGGCCAAATTTATTGAACTCCAGAGAGGTTCAAAGGATGGAGTTTAGTTTACCTCACTTCAAGAGAAGCATCCATGACCAGGGTCACTAAGTCAGTACTGAGACAGCCACAGATGTATAAGGGGAGTGATGTATCTTGTAAGAAGAATCACTAGTGTGGCCAGGGTCACTTCCATCCCTCTTGAACTCTTAAAAAAATACAGCAATGCAGTTGCCATTTGTAATTTTAAAGTGAGGATAAAAACGATTTAAGAAATTAACTTCAACTGTAGTTCAGCTGTTTAAAATTAAAATGTTTTTAGTGCCTTTGAACCTTATCTGGTACCTGAAATTTATTACTGTTCATTTTACAGTTCAGATCACTCCCTACCATAAACCATTTCTAATTACATTTCTAAATAATTTCACAGATTTAGTCTCTGTAGAGGAAGGACCAGCCATGGAATCTTCTTTCCGAAACAGAAAACCTTGATCCAAATTTTCTGATTCAGCTCAATCTTCCCCAAGTGTCTCTTTCCATACCTCAATTATCTTTCAGTTCTGGCAGGCTTCCTGCTACTGTGTGAAGTTATTATTTTTCATGAGTTGAGAAGTTACACCTCAAAATCTTTTCTGGGCTTATATCTTTATTTGCAATGTTTATAATCTTGTTTCCTCTAACCTAAATATGAAAAACAGGAGGTGNATGAACAGAGAAACGAACAAAAAAAAAAAAAAAAAAAGAGCAGCATTATGAGAATAGGCAGGAGAAATGGCAAAGAGAGGGGAGAAATGGTGAACAGCCAGCTCAAACTGAAATGAGCTGAAACTCTCAACTCTGCTACATCTCTGAAAACATGGGGAAATCAGAAAGTCATAGCAAGACTTGAATAAGAGAACAGGAGGCAGTGAGGTGAACAGAGTCACAAGCTGCTCCAGCAGTCCCCCCCCAAAAAAGATGCTGTTTTAAATCATTCCATGCCCAAAAGTTATTTATAGGCTCACAGGTTGTTCTTATCCCCCTGCTCCAGTGAAATCTATTTAGCCCAATCTCTGTGGGAAGGTATAACCCACCAAGTGCCTGCGAAGATTCACTTCATTTTCCCAGGTTTGGATGGAAATTCAGGACAATGCTACAATTTTAAGTACAGATCCTCAGAAAACGAGTCTGGTCCTTACTGCTGCTTGGCAGGAGGGCTACAAAGGGTTAAAGTCATTTCCACAGTCACTTGAGGGCTAGCTATCAATTTTCAGGAGCCCAGTTTAATATTCTTCCTTATTTTCCATACTTCTACATAGCAATTTGAAATTTAAATGACACCGAGGGAATGCATATGCAATCTGCTCTATAAATAAAAATGTCTAAAATACTGCATAATTTCCTCTTTCAAACTGCAAGATTGAAAGACATATTTTAAGAGTTGTAAGACACCACGTCTGACATCACCAAATTATGCACAGTCCAGGCTTAACCGTAATTTCTGAAGACAAAGTTTGGGGTTTCTTTCTTAGATCAAGCTCATCACTTCTTTGCAAAAGGCACAACCTCACTCTGCCAGCTGACATCTCACCCACCACCTAAGCACAGCAGGCTGGAAAGGAAAAAGTTCTGGAAGTGGTCTCAGATTAATGGTGTGAAGTCCCTCAGCTACCAAGAAGTCCAAACTGTCAAGACATCAAGAGGGCCTGCCCAGCCAACACTGACAAATCCATCCCAACTCATCTGCAGGATGAGGGGAACTGAAACAGCATTCAGCAGAAATTTTGGCAGAAATTCTTCACTAGTTACAATGATCTCAATACAGGCTGAGAATAAACATCTTTCAGTAGTATCCAATGATTTAAGAAACACCCACACAGAGGAAGGACAGAAAGGCACACCAGGATATTCTGGGAAGTTCTTTCTATCACCTACTGTATGTTCATGAATAAAGACATCCAAACCCCTGGTCAATAGATGAAAAATTACTTCTGCATGTTTAATGCAGAATCATCATAGAGTCAGTAGTTTAATTCATTAAGTACACGACAGAGCAGTTGAGAGCTCAGATGTGAAGGCTGTCACCTCACCAGAAGACTGGAAAGAACTCAAGTGCAGCAACAATAACCACAGGACAGGAAGATCTGGCAGGGCCACTGAGAAGCACTGAAAATTGCACATTTTTTCCCAAACAACATCAGAGATGAATCTTGAGGATCTTTAAGGAATTAGCCCACCAGAAAAAAAAAAAAAAAAAAGGAATTGAATACTCCTGGTTTCATCCCGTGCTATGCAAGGTGGGTGAGAAAAGGTCACCTCAGCACACTGAGATCCTTGCCACCAGAAGCAAACAGCAGGAATCCTGAAATCCTGGAAATCAGCTGAATGTCTGAAAGGACATGAGCTTGCAGGGGTGAGGGACTGTTCTGATCTGCTCAAGCTGAAGACAGACAAGTTTTGCCTTGATCCACAAATGCAGGAAGGAACTAGGTTCTGAACATACCCAGAAAGAAGATTAAAACACAATGAATGTTAAATGTTGGGATCTAAAGAGATAACTCAAGTTCATTTTTTCATAGAAGAGGAAAGAAGGAGAAAATAGGGAAGTAGAAGAATGCCAAGAATGATGATGGAAAGCACAGTAAAGGGGTTACCCCCACCATGGCTCCAGTGCTGGCCATGGGGAGATCTCTGTGGGTGCCAGGGTCTCCCAGAGCTGCCCAGCCAGGGAGCAGCACCAGAGGGGTGGAGCAGCCTCATAGGAGCAGCCAGGACAGCAAAGACTCCAACACTTTGTAGACCTCACAGATTTCTAGAAGGTTGGACACTCTCTTAGAGAGGGTTTTGTGAATGGCAGCCTCGCGTCCACCTCACAGCAACAGCACATCCCTGGGGAACTTCATCTCTGCTGCCCTAAAATCCATTGGCTGCTCCTCAGTATCCAGGCCAGGTTCAACTGCTGTACCCAAGGTTTATTTCTCCCTTCCCTAACCTATCAACTACAAGGGCTTTCAACAATCTTCAAACAGGGTGCCTCATTTTCTAAAGCAGTTCAAAGCTTTCACTTTCAAACCTCAAATCTCCCAAGAGGCAACAGAGAAACATCCCCAGCTTTGTACTTGTTCACCACAGGACTTCCTGGTCACATTTCCTTAGTAGCTGTTTCCAAATAGATCTGTGTTGAGAGACTCACTAACAGATGACCCAGCTAAGAATTATTTACACTCAATGCAAGTCACAGCCCTTTTAAGTATGAATATTATCGGTGAAGAGCCATAGTAAAATAATAGCAGTTTTTTCCAAATACCTGACATCACTCAATTCAAATTCACTGAGCTATACACACAGTTTTGTGTGTTTCAAAAAGCATTATGGAAAAGATAGGTTCAATTCCAAGCAACTTTGTAACTGCACATTTTAATTCTTATTTAAAGAAAGTGATTCTTAAGGGCTTGTTACCATTAAAACATAATAGCTTGAGATTAGAGGTTTTACACAGAATTTAGTACCTCATTTTGCTTGGCAGAAGACTGCATTTTACATATTTATGTAACTAAATAGTTTCATTTTAAGTCAAACTTTTAGCTTCCATGTTGTTAAAATAGTGACTGACATCTCCCATTTACTTGATGATACTCTTTATTTAGATTTGCCAGGCTGCCTGGTTGGAGATTCAAGTAAATTCAAGTAAACATAGACAAGCTGTATTTTAAAATGCATCATTCAACTGGAACATTAAATTTTGTTTTAAACACAAACCAGTTTTGACTATGCATTTATGTTCCATTAATAGAAGCAAGAGTTTCTAATTAATAGATCTAGATTTCATTGGAACAAATAAATCTCATCAGCTGAATTTCTGCTTGGAGAATAAATCTTTTTCTGTTTTCTGAAGTCCTAGTATCCCAATTTCAACTGAACTAGTAAATGAACAGCATTATATTAAAAAACTAGAAAATGCTCTTTTTCTGTGTCTAGAGGCAGCCAATCCTGAGAGAAAAAGGGTTAGAAAGTCAAGTTCCAGAGCCAAATATTTACCCGGTAACTTCCTCTCAGTTACAGAGTTTTCACTTCTGTTTATTCTAATTTTAAAAATGAGCTGCAAACTACCCAAACTTTAAATACAAAAAATAGGATTTAGCAGATAATCAGTAACAAGCTTTAAAAATATGAAGTTTATTTAGGAAAGAACACATTCAAGTGAAAACTGACTTTTCAAAAGAGTGAATTTTCCTCCGCCTTTAGAAAATGGTGACTTTCTGTCCAGCATAGAAACATGGGAAAATCTGAGCACTCTTGAACTCCACTACATTATTTCTGTTTTCTAATTAAACCTTCAACTGATTAACAAAACCTGGACATTTCAGTCATGTGACTATCAGAGAAGAACACTAATGACACCTTTTTTTCAGTTTATAAGGGAACAGCTCACAATAAGTAAAGCAGTAACCTAATCCTCTGCCTTCAATTGTCTTTTGTTCTTTACTACAATTCAAGAGCGAAGGAGGTTTGTTGGTTTATTTTTTCTAACATTCCAATATTTTTAGAAGAACTATAAATTTAAAGTCATTTTCTATGCTTAATGGACCCTTGCACAACTCAGGTTGGACCTGATGATCTTGGAGACCTTTTGCAACCTTAATGATTCTGCAGTCACACACACAGTATCAATCTCCGAGGAGTTACCAAAAGAATTACAGGCCAGAAATGCATTTCTGGCACTGTCATCCACACTTTCACTCCTCTGGAACAGCACTCACCATGTCTGAGCAAGAGCTTATCAATAAAAGACATCGAACTCAACAGCAAGTTCTATTTTGGATGAATTCAGGAGAGAAGGAAAAATAATATTCAATTGTTTTTCAAACACATGGGAGAATATTTAGTTTGATTTTTTTCAAAACATCACAGTTATCCTAAGCCTTATGAAACTGGAAGCTTTACTCAGACATACATTGTCTGAAGGCAAAGAACACAGAAGTGTCTTGTCTTTAGGAGTTCAAACCTTTTTAGAATTAGGGATTAACAATATCACACGTGGAAATGCAGAGTGGAAGAGTTTAAAACACTGTCTTCAGCACAACTTTCTATACATATATCAACAAAGCTTCACTGTAAGTCCTGGAAAGTCCGAGGACCTTTTGACAGCAAATAAGATCGATGGGCAAAAAGTAGATTTATTCCACTTTATCAGTTCCCCTCCTTCCTCCAGCACTGATTTGAGCCACTAAACAGCTGGAATAAAGCAGGCAAATGCCTAAAGTTTGCCAACAAAGTTCTTTGCTGCAGGAGTCAGTAAGGGGAGACATTGGGCCGTAACTGAAGGAGAAAAGAAAAAAAGGAAAAGAAAAACAACCTATACTTTTTCACTTCCATCCTCTTTATTGTAAACAAAGGAGTAACTGGAAAAAAATGCATTTTTTACCTAGCTTACCAAGAGGCCAAACCAATTTTTAAAATCTTTCAGCACTCATTAAAATCATTGCTCTCATTAAGCTGGGTGATAAACAAGTCACTATGGAATATTTTTCATAAGAAACGTAATACTAAATAACAGTTGTCACTTTTGGCTTTTCCCGTTATTCTGTAAATGTTACATGGTCCCATCTCACAGAAGGTCCTCACACACATCATTCCCATTGCTGAAAATCATCCACAGACACATTCATTGCATTGTCAATCTTTGACAAATTAAATCCTGTTACAATTTCTTGCTGAATTAAAAAAAAAAGGAAGAAAGAAACTGCAGGAACATAAGGCCACTGTCCCAGTTAAACACTGTTTAGCTCAGGTCCATCACATTCAGCTTCCAAAAGCTACAAACACAGAATGGCTTGGGTTGGAAAGGACCTTAAAGATCATCTAATTTCAACTCTCTGTTCACTGACTACCACCAACAAGCCACTCAGGCATACACAGAATTCCTCAACTTCCATGCTCTCCATTCCTTCCCAAATTAATTGTATTTCAAAACAGAGTCACATCATTTCACTGTGGGTCAGAAGAAAGTGCAAATATCTGCTTCTTTAAGAAGTACTACCTTGGTCAGAAAGGAAATCCAGCATGGTCTGGAGCAGGAAGGAGAGATGTCTGACACACAGGGCGGGGTTGCCCATCCTCCTGGAAGCATAGACGAGTTCATGGAGCAAACGCATCTGCACTGCAGCCCATCCCCTGTGAGTTCCTGCAAAAAATGCAGGAATTTAATGTATTTTAACATCGGAACTCATCACAAACATATGGATTTTGGTTTTCTTCATATGCTAAGCAGTAATTTTATGGCACTTACACCAGTCACCGTCACCCAGTGGTTATTACAAAATCCAAATCTTGTACTCAAAACAAAAAATAGGACTGTTGTATTTGCTTGAATATCTAAACATGCAATCAAGTTTTGTTTTATATGCTTGTCTGTCGACTAATAAATGTCAGACAAGCATAACTAAATTTCTGAACACGAAGTTAAGACTTCTCAAAAACCAAAATTATATACAAAACCTTTAAAGTTTTGGTGCTTTTTAAATTCTCTGGACAACACACATAAGATATCACACAGAAACTGAAATCATAGAATCACAGAATGGTTTGGATTGGAAAGGACCTTAAAGATCATCTGGTTCTGTCTCCCTGCCTTAGGCAGGGACACCTTCCCCTAGACTAGGTAGCTGAAAGCCCTATCCAACCTGGCCTTGGACACTTCCACGGTTGGGGCAGCCACAGCTTCTCTGGGTAACCTGTGCCAGGGCCTCACAACCCTCACAGTACAGAATTTCTTCCTAATAGCCAGTTTAAACCTACTCTTTCCATTTGAAGCCATTCTCTCTTGTCCTGTCACTCAATGCCCTTGTAAAAAAACAAAACCAGAAACACACAAAAAACCCCACCCCTTGTAATTCTTAACTCTCTTTAAAGTTGAAGCAGTAAGTATTTTCTCTAAATGCTTTCCTGGCCAATAAAAGCAATAAAAACTTTAGAACACAAGGCACATATCCTGATTTTCAGTCTTTAAGTTTCGGACTATGAATGACTTCATATTTGCAGCATATCTGTGGAAAGAATAAATAGATCATGATAACATAACCTTCCGTACTGAACCATAATATGCAGCACTCTTCATGAAGCTTAACCTGCTTTTAGTAGTAAGCAACAGCAATAATTTTTAAATAACAGATATTTCAAGATGTGCAATACTTCATAAACTTCAACAGCCTTCCTTGGAATATCACCCATCAGCATTTGCCAAACTGTTTTAGGAATATTTACTGCAACCAAACCTTGAGAGTTTATATTTTCAGAATCTCGTTATTTTTCATGTGTGAAATGTCATTTCTATCTTAGAGTTTGCAGTGATCTTTCCATATGTCTCTAAAAGAGCCATTTCAGAGATAAAAAATGAGAACGCACTTCAGTGCAACATGAAGGTAAGGTAAAAATGCAAGATAAACACCAATCATGTCCTTTCTTTGCTTTTTTCATTATAATTTCTTGCAGAACTTTTACAACTTCTTCTCCCAACACAGTCCCATCCCAGGCCACAGCATATTTTTCCCCCACACATGCCCTCTTCCTAGATCCTTTGCAACTTTCCACACAGTCCACTTGGCATTTTTTACCTCCTCTCACATATAATTTGACTGCCAAATCACAACAGTTTTAAAAAACCCCAACACTAACCATCCCCAAAAACAGCTCAGCCCATCACTTCCTGCTCCTCTCCAGCAGCTACAACATTTAGGGAATGGTCCCCAAAACTGCCCCTGTATAAAACAATGCAAGGTTTTCGAAAGGTTTACCCAAGAGAAGCTGTCAAGCAGCATTTTAGCTGTCTCTGATCTCTTTCACGGGAAAATGTGACATATTTGACACTATTAATTACATTATATCTATCTTTGTGTGTCTATATACAGAAATATGTAAAAGGATCAAACAGCTACAAAACCAAAAGACAATTTCTGATTAAACAGCTGAAGGCACTTTAATTGAAAAAATAATCCAGATTAATATATGACCTCTTTATGTACTGAGAAACATATTACCAAAACAAAGACATTTTTGAAAAACATAAGAAACTAAGTTTTGATAAGTAACACATAATTACTTCCTGCAAACAGGGAACCACAGCAACACATTCAGCAGTGGCTTTCAGAAATTTGAAACTACTGGAACAACACTATAAAAAAGTGAAGGTACTGTATTAAACATGCTTTATCTCCTACAGATAGTTTCAGATTAGCAAATCATTTAGGTCCAGTACAAAATCTCTCAAGGACATTATTATGGAAAGCCAGCTAAGTGCCCAACTGTGGTAATCCACACTGACCTTTGCTGAAGTCCTGAGGGTCCAGGGAGAGGCTGTAGCCAGGCAGAGTCTCCAGCAGCAGTTTGTAGCAGGCCCTCCAGCCGGGCTCGGGGATGCTGGGCGCCGCACACTGCATGGCCGCGATGCGCTTGAAAAACGCCGATTTGCGGTGGAAACCGATGCGCTCGTACAGCTCCGACAGGATGCTGTAACGCTGGATCTTCTCCTCTTCTGAGAGCTGCAGTTTGAAGGGAAAAGAGGAAAGGACTGGTTTTTATCAAAGATGTAAAGCGCTGAGTTTTAAAAAACCAAACAGGAGGAAAAACACAGTAACAGATATGGGCGCTGCAGAAGGCCAGGGATTTGCACACAGCCAGGCATGACAGATTCTGCAGCCAGGAAAACTTAAGCTTGGTTCAACTGCTAACAAAAACTGCAAAGATGAAGTTCTGCAGCTTCAACTTTATTTCTCAGTGGTACTAACAAGTAAACAGGCAAAACAGTCAGTAGCTGCTAAACAGCTCCACATTGTATGGAAGATACTTAGCATGATATTCATGTGAACGAAAGGAGTGCAAAAATATACCACTTCCAAGATTTATTGATTCACTAAGATTTTCATCCCTTGAAGATTAGATTTAATCTTGAAATCTTGGGCTATGAAAGCAAGAAACTACTGTCTCAATTTTTATGTCTCTAATCTTGTAAACCACTAATTTTCCATTTCATGAAACCGTAGTGTGATTTATACACTGTGAGACTGAATCACAGAATCATAAAATGGTTTGGATTGGAAGGGACCTTAAACATCACTTTGTTCCAACTTCCTGCCGTGGGCAGGAATGTCTTTTTCTAGACCAGATGGCTCCAAATCCCATCCAAACTGGTCTTGAACACTCCCAGGGATGGGGCATCCACAGCTCCTCTGGCCAATCTGTGCCAGAGCCTCACCACTGCCTTGCATGAAGCAGGTTTTGGAGTGCGGCAGTGAGTTCAATGGGAGCTGTTCCCAAAAAGGTAAAAAAATGTTAAAGTAGCAAAATGTCATAAAAAGACACAGACCCAGACCTCTTCACTGAGTCAGGTGTTGAAACAGCCTGCCCAGGGACATGGCAGAGTCACCATCCCTGAAGGCCGTTAAAAAATGTGTAGATGTGGCATGTGCTGAGTTAACTGTTAGTCTTGAGGTCTATTCCAACCTAAACAATTCCATGACACATTTGCACACTGCCAACAAGTGAGCTGGAATTTAGTTGAAGTCCTGTTAAGACTTAAAGTTGAAACCAACTCGATAAGGAACTACCACCAGATGCTTCTTTAGCTTATCAGTGTACTGGCCTAAGTCCCAGGTGGTTTAATTCTTTTTTCCCTCTGGTCTGAATGATAATCTTGCTTCAGAGTCAGCCAGCCACGAAGAAACTATCACAGAAACTCTGGATGATTCCTACTCTGTGTCCCAGGAACCAGCAGTGCAGACCAATGCTGACACCTAGTGCACAATCAAAAGCACTAAAACCTACTTTAAATTACTCTAAAGCTGCCAACACATTTTGCAAGGGTCTTTCAAATTACAAACTTCACCCAAAAATAGCCCTAAAGGACAGAAACAGCAGCTCATTCTTCAAAACTGGAAGTATCAATCAGTGTGTTTAACTTCAGACCCTTAAAGGCTTAGACAGTCAAGGCAAGCTGCTTACCACACTGACTGGTTTTTACAGAAATGATTAGGTCTTGTAATCAGAGCTTCAAAATGTCTTTTAGCCAGTTAAAACCTGATGTAATTACAAAAAGTAGTCTGTTCTCAAAAGTCACTTCTAATTTTGGACACGAGGATATGAGACACATCAAAGAGGAGTTATCTGGGGGCGCCACGACCTTACCTGACAGTTCAAATTTTTGTACTTCAGGATATGAAGAAACAGGGTAGCAAAGCATCTTGGAAAGTTTCAGACAATTTTTGAAGCTGAAGTTGCTATTATTTTCAAAACTGACAACATAAGACAGTGCCCAATGCAAAAGTAGTGCCCATCCCTAAGGAAGACCAAGCCCTGTACCAAGAGTTGTGAAGAAAGGTAATTGCACCAGGGTGAAAACTTTCAGAAACCAGTCCAGCTGGACAAAACAGAAAACACAAAAGGAAAACATAGAAAAATTTTGGAGAACTTATCAGAGTGGCCAAAAGCAATCACTCAGAAAGAACAAAGTGTCATGCTGAAGTTACCTATTTATGCCACTTTTAACAGGTTAGAACAACAAAAAATATAGCAGCAGAGTTGAAAAGGGCATAAGCACATGATCAGGAAATAAAGAAAAAAAGCTTTAAAAAACCCTATCAAAAACTATTCCTTAAATACAAACACTGACAATGTTCACTAAATTCTTCAAGATGAGAAACTAAATTCTTTAAGATGATAAAAGACTGGGTCATGCTATTTAGGTAGACAGGAGCACTCACTAATAATTGGAACAGCTACGAGAGAGGCAGCAGATTCCCAGAAAGTTTTATTTTCATCAAATCTAAGTTTTTATCCACTGTTACATAACTTGTTGCTTAATTGTTGTCCCAAAAGTTACTCAAGTATTTTCCTCAGCTGCAGGAAACTGTTTTTTCATCATCACAAAGACAGCAAAATTGCATTTTCCTGAGCACAACCAGTTAGGTGTTACCATCCAGGGATTTAAAAGAAGAAAAATGAGAAAAAACCCACACAGATACTCCAAGAAATTAATTCTGGGAAGATTGCAGCAGGCCATTCTGCAGCATCTACAAACATCTTTCCTGACCTCACAAACTTATAAAAGCTTAATGCCTGTAAAGTGGCTGCAAAAAAGCCACCACCTGAAGTACAGCATAATTTCCACCTGGTTAATTTTTATTTAACTGCTCTACTGACCAAACTACAAGTGCACCTGGAAAGGCTGTACGTCATTATCCAGGTAACAGAGCCAATTTTTTTCTCAGGCTTGATTCAAGTCAGGCTTTCAAAGAATGCAGTTTTTTATTTGTTTTTTAATTATTCCTTACTACATTCAAATTTTATAATCTCACTTTCTCTGTAATTATATTTTACAATTTATTCCTCATAACCGGATGCAAAGTTAAGTCTTATTACCCTGCAGCTCATCAGAAAATACCAATTACATGATATTACTAGACTGAGTATGAAACTGGATTTATGAATAGGAACCAGTTTTTCTGTTTATAAGTCTTACACTTTAAACTGTGAGGTGTTTTTTCTGCTGCAGAATATTGGTTCTGCTGATGTTCTATTTACCTGCAAATGAAAAGCACTGTCCTACAGTTTATTCCCTCAGCTATCACGGGATGACTCCTCCTCTGAGTTAGTCCAAATTATAAATACAACTCTTATTTTGTTTCCATGCTTTATACAATAAATCTTAAAAAGCTGTAAATACAATTCCTATCCATACCTCTCTTTACGGAAAATGCATTTCCCAGCCCTGGAAAGATTATCCTACTGTTATTTCACATAATAATGCCAAGTGGCTCCCCAGGGAGCAGAGAGGCAGCAGAGATCCCAGCCAGACAGAGATCCCAGTCTGTACTGGTTTGGGCTGTACTGGTTGCAGGTTCACTGGCAGCTTATATCAGGGCATGTTTTTCATGTTGCCAAGTTTGTGCTTGTGTATTATTAGGCAATACATATCAATTATTGAAGTGGCAAGTACTTGACTATTCACTGGGTGTTGGGGGTTAGGATTTTTCCTTTTGTTTCTTTCTCTCATGGAATTTTGTCCCATCTGTTGGTAACAGACAATATGGACCCATACTTAAGAGTGAGAGAAGAAATGGCCAAGGTCAGGAAGGGTGCAGCTGGCTCCTCTCTTACCTGGGGGTTTTCTCTTTGGGAAGGGCAAAGATACCAAGAGATTTTGGCCAGGGGGTGAGGGGCTGGGCTTGCCTCCTCTTGCTCTCAGCCCTGGAGGAGAGACAGGCCACGGTTGCTGTGGGAAGAATTCGCCACCACTGCAGGGTTCTGGCTGCTGCTGTCTTGTCCTACCGTGAGGGGAGCTTTGCTCATTAGATCAGCTGCTGTACTGGGACTTTATCAACACCTGGTCTGCCTGAAAAGGACCCTCACCATCTACTCAGGTGCCTGGGGAGAAGCCAGGACTGTGACCCTCTCCCCCTTCCCGGAGATCGCGCCTTCCTGGCCGTGTGCAGCAGCTGCTGTGAAGGAGCCCAGCTGTGTTACACACACCCGTAAAGAACTATTGTTCCTCTCATAAATTTGCCTGAAAACACCAGATTTTTAGAGTTATAATAATTTGGAGGGAAGGGTGATGAATTTCTGTGTGAAGCCAGCATGTCATCAGCCCCATGAAGATCCATCAACTCTGAGGGCTGCCAGCAACTTTCCAGAAATGGCTTAAGAATAATTAGTCAGACGGCTTGATCAGAGGTGTTTTGGAAAAGCACAAAAGTTTAATTAAAGAGAAAATAACAAACTATACAGAACAAAAGAATAAAAGCCATGCACAGTGCAGGGAGGTTCCTTGCACCTGCTAAAACACCCTGAAAAAGTCCCGAGAGACTCTGTGCTCTCTCTTAAGTATTCAATGATATAGGAGGGATTTTTGGCTTGCTGCCCAACAGAAAATAGCTACATTTCCTGAGGAACAGGGAAAGGGTCCAACAGGTGCCTCTGTCTTGGCACTTGGCCAATTACGGTGAGAAAAGCATAGACGTTTCTGCTTCTTCTTCCTTAAAAGTTCAGAGGGTGAGGCTTAAACTCTTTTCCTAATATGGGAACACTTGCTCAGGTGTGGGGGTGTACTGCAAAAAAGGGGATCACATTTTCTGTTCCTAGGGAGGTTCCAGCCTTCCTTGTCAGACATCTGGCTCTCAAACTGGGTCTTCAAGTTTTCTTCTGATACACAGTGCAAGTCGCAATACCAGTGGTGTCAGGGAGAACAGGGTATTCTCTTAAAGGAAGCAACTGCTTCCAGAAAAAGAAACAACAATATTGGAGTTTGCAGGCAAGGAGAACAGCACCAGAGCAAAAGGATGAGTGAACAACAAAGGGCACAGAACTGCCAGCAAAAGAAATGGTTACAGAATTAAAAAGAAGGCCTCTGGCACTACAAGGATTATGGCAATTAAGGCACTCTGTAACAAGATTGATGATTTTTATGATAGTTTATCCATTATTGTCTCATTTAAGCTTTGTTAGAAAATTGACTCCAGAGAAAGGAATCTTTGCAAATGAAATAACGTGTTCTACCTCCCTCATCAATCTGTTGTCCCTTTCTGGGCCTAATAAGGTCAATGGTATGGACTTAAACTGCTCATCTTACCGAGATGTAATGAGCAAAAACCAAAAACCCAGTAAGAAACCTAACAGCTTTTTATCAGTTCTTTCAACCACAGCAATCTCTCTGTGAGCAGTGACACCAAGCTTGAGACACTGCTCAAATGTTAATGTTATTTTGTGGTGATACTGAGCACTTTTCACACAGTTACAAACACTGATTTCCCCCTGAATTCCTTTCTGATTTGGCTTTATTAAGACTTTGCACTACACAACAAAAATTCAGTTGACTGAGAACACTAATCAGACCCTTCAGCTCACTCTGCAACAGGCCATTCCTCATTTGCTCAGTTTCATTGAATAAGATGCAATCAAGAAAATTTAAAAAATCTACTGCAGAACAGTCCCAGGCAGCTGTTTTTCCCCTAGTACAGCATCACAAGAAAACAACAATGGGATTTTTTTACTCTCACAAGGGAGAAGAAGCAACAGAGTTTAATCTCATACTAAGTCCTCATGTTTTTGGATGACCTCTTGACACCTTGTAACCAAGACTCACAGATGTGAAAATCCTCAGAAGTCAAGCTCTAGTCAGAAGGAAGGTAGTGATACAGAAATAAACTGGAGTCTCCTGAATCTAACTTTCAGTATATTCTGTCAAATGACAAGAGAAAAATAACTGGGCTTTCCAACTGACCTGCCGAAGGTTGATATAAACTGCATTTTGCAGAAACTCAGAGGCTTCCATGCTCCTCTTCTGCATTGCCAGGACTCTCACAGCCTTCACACAAGCTTCCAGTTCAATCACACCAGCGTTCTTGTACTTGGAAAGGGAGAAAATTAAAATGATATTGAAGTATTGTACCTGTTAGATTTTATAAGCATTTCTGCTCAACACATAAATCAGCTGTCACATCCTCCAAACCCAGCAATTCCTTAATGCTAATGACTACACTGTTAAATTATCAACATATGACCAAGTGAAAATTAAGGTGTCATCTAAAATATTATTGTGCAAAACAGCTGTTTTCAGCCTCTTCACTCACTGCTCTCACTTTGAGACAGAGCACAGCTTCAGACAGAGTTCAGACAAGGAGAAAAGCTGGGAATATTGGAACCATTTGGGATAAGCTCATATAAACGGTTGGTTGTGGGTGCTGTGTCTGCAAATAAATTCTACCTTTACAATGCAAGTATTTTTATATATATATGCATCTGTTTTGTCTTTAGTTAAAACAATATTCCTGACAAGAGAATCAGAAACCAATCTGAGTGTTTCAGTATTTGTTTGCAAAACCTTTGCTGCAAATGACTGTTTCGTGATTTAGCTTGCTTAAGGAAGCTAAGGAGACAATGCAGATGTGCATTGAACTGTGTGTGCTCAGATAACAAACAGGCAATTTTCCAGCCAGACAATCTGATCTGGTGATTTCTTCCTACAACACTGATATTGGGTATTTGATTTGGCCCACTTCCTGCTGAAATTAAGCTCTCTTCAGGTATTTGTATTTGAAAACTAATGGGGGAAGCAAAGCTCAATAACAAAATACAAGAGTTACACCAGCAAAGCTGCCACATATTCCTCTCTTGTGCATTTATATTAGCAAAAGCAAATCACTGGAGATTGAATCTATTTTAGAAGGTGCTACAAAAGTTTTTTCAGCTGAGTGAGAACATAAAAAATATGCAGAAAGTACTGCTTCCTCAGCATTAGAGCAAGGAGTTACTCCATAGGTCTGGAACAGACAGAAGGTAACTGTGATTGTGTTGAAGGGTTATAAATCAATCCTGACACAAAGCTCTTTGTTATTTCAAGTGAAGCTGCAGTGATGCACAGTTATTACTTGCTGAGAGCACAGTGCATATTATAAATAATCAAAATATAAATATCTTGCCCTAAGCCAAACAAAGTCCAATAATTTTATACTCCTAGAGACATCACATTCTTTCTAGATGAGCAGCGTACCCTTAAGGTGACATTAAAAGGCTGAATGCATCCTTGACAGTTATTGTTTTACTGATGGATTCTAATTTATCTGACACTATGCCCAGAACTATCACCTTTCATTGCTCCTGATCATAAATTAACTCATGCACACAATTGAACTTGTTTCACTTGGAGAATCTCCCTTCAACATGGACATGAAAATTTCTGTAATAAATATTTACAAGCTTAGTCTGAAGATAATTTATCAAACAAGAGAAATACCTGAAATTAAAAAGTGATTAAACAACTCCACTGCAATACCATTAAACTTATCTTTACTGTTGATGTGGACACTGAGCTACTATTTTCACAGCACAAAATAATTCTTTTTCTTTTCTTATTATGATTGCAGACATGAAGCTCCTTTTCCATCTCAGGCTCTGAGCAGTTGCACAAAAACCTAAAAAACTGCTCCAGTAGAGCTGGAACATGTTTTACAAACCTCACAGCCATGCTTTAAAAGATCCTCCAAAACCAAAGCCTCAGCAGTTCACTGCTGAAAAGAACTTAAGGTGTTCAATTAAAAATAACCAGGATTACCTTGCCATAGTAAGAAATGGCTTCTTTATATTTTTCTATGATGTCTTCAGGACTCAGGCAGTTTTTGGCACGTCCTATCTCAGCACTGGTATCTGCATTTATCCCATTGGAAGTCAGAGCACCTAGAACAGAACAGGGTCAGAAATGAGCACAAGGACTCCTGGCAAATGCTAAGTGTCTAAAATGCAAGCTAGGGTGTGCTAGGTTTGACACAGAATACACAAAGTACACTTGCACTATATAGAAAGGAAATAATCTTTCCACTTAGTAAAAATCATGATTTTTAGCACTTATCTGAATGTTTAGACTGTGAATAAAATATAGGTTGCTAAAATTACATTATGGCCACATCTGAATAGATGGTTTTAATCTTTGAACTATTCCTTCTTTTACTTTAAACTGTGATTCTAAAGCATACCTTAGGAAAAAAAAGGCTCAGACAAAACTGTAAGAAATTGTTTTTCTTATATAAGAAAGAAGGCAAGAGACAGAAAGGGTCTACATAAGGGATAAGAATTTGAAATAGATGCCAAGGAAATCTGGGGTATTAGAAAGAAAATGAAATGAAAATTTTATTTTTAGAATTTGATTTTATTGAGGAATTAACATAATAAAAGTGAAAACACATCAAAGGTTTGGCAAGGCTCAATACCTTCTTATGTATTACCTAATCTGTAGCATTGTACTGTAATTTATTTAGGATTATACAGTAATTTATTTCTTCTCCAAGAGGGTTCTCTGCTAAAATGGCAAAAAAAAAAATCTGTGTTTCAGAGCTGGCCATAGTTGTCAATAGACAGTTAAAAAACTACTGTGAAAGGTATTTCTGAATATACTCAGAGAGCAAAAAAAATGTTTCTTTACATACTTAAATGCTAAGGGAACTTTTTTAATATGTTTATTAACCTTAAGGAATCAGACCAAGCACACCTGGAAATTAGGAGTATTTTTAATGGAAATTAAAGATGTTTGTTCATGATAACTGAGGGAGCACCATGAAACTACAGAACTATATATGAACATTCATGTTGGTCACTTCAAAAAGATTTTAAAATCCTCACTACTCATGGAAAGAAATCTTGTTGATTAGAATTTATGAAGACACAATCATGGAACTAAAGCATTTATTTTGTGCCAGTTACCCTTCAGTTTCTTTAATCTTTCAAGATTTATAGCCAAAAACTGAAGCAGCAGGGATCACTACTAGTTTTGGCAAGTGGCAATAACTATCTATACAATTTCAAAACATATCAAGTAATACAAGAAAATACTTGGAAACATGCAGGAAAATAATGTACCTGGATCAATGAGAACTTCTTGTGCCCCTAAAAGGAGGAACAAAAATGATTTTTTTCAGCCTTAAATAGAGCCAGCAAAGTAATTCTTATAGTGTTTTATAACATCAGGCTTGAACAAAATCATCAGATTTATCAGGATTGTCACTGCTATTGTAAAGGACTACCAATTATAATTCAAGTAGTCACCATACGTTAAATTTCATTTTGTTAATAAATAAATGTAAAAGTCTATAAAATTGCAATGAGTTCTAAGACATACTAAGAAGAATTTCAGAATTTTCAGTGTATAATTTAAAGCCACATCTTTTTTCCTTTATTGTTTTGGTTAGCAAGTTTCCATTACAGTCCTCTTAGCATTAGGGACAGGACCTATAGTACTTAAATCTCCTTGTGGGAGCTCATTTAATCTGCACAATACTCTAGAATAACATTTCCAAGTAATTTTATCCCTTTTAATTGTCATTAATTTCTCTCCATCTAATTTTCTGAATAATTGAGTCATGTCAACCCAGTAAGCCAGACTGTCCATGAAAGAGTTGCCAAGAGTACTGCAGAGTTGGATCACCAGGGATGGAACACCTCGTTGCCCTCAACTTTGGTTAAACATGGCAATAAAATTGTTCATATCAAGGGTTAAGCAGTCAAAAACAATTATTTTATCAGCAAGACAGACCCTCCCTTCAGGTGATTTGCTCAGATTCCAGACAAGTGAAGCAAAGATTTAGATCTAGACCCAAATATACACCAGCGTTTCACTCAGGTGTCATAATTCTGCCTGGGGAAAGAGGAAGGTCAGGCAACAAAATCAAGATCTTAGAACTCCCAACAAATAAAATCCAGATTTGGAGAAACCCAAAACAGCCAGTGACCTAAACATAAACCAATCCAGACTCATTTAGTTTGACATAAAATTCCCCTAACTGACAAACCACATCCAGATTTCCTGGCCAGGAGGAACTGAGCAACTCAGAATCTTCCTTTACACTGAAGGCTGCAGAGACACATCCAGGAATTCAAGGGGACATGGCCTAAACCTGTTCCCATACAAACAAAAGGGTTTAGATACCTGAGAAGTCAAAGCTCCCTTTTCACAGAATCACAGAATGGTTTGGGAAGGGACTTTAAAGACCATCGAGTTCCAACCCTCTCTCTGTGGGCAGGGGCACCTTCCACTAGAGCAGACTGCTCAAAAACCCCACCCAACCTGACCCTGAACACTTCCAGAGATGGGCAACCACAGTACAGAGCAGAAGTTCATCTGTATTTTGGAGCTTTCTTTCCAAAGTTGTTTCTACATAAAGCAGACACCCCATTTGCTGAGCAACCAGGTCCTGTGTTGCAGCCAGAAAATGCCAAATGATGGAAATCACAAGGGATTCCAGAGGAAGATGTTTCTCTTGGCTGGATCTGGGCAGAAAACTTCATCCTGTGAAGGCTGAAGTATAGGCACAAGAAGAGGTGCAATTCCAGGTACAAGAGGAAGCACTAAAGGTAATTGTCACATCTACATGCCTCAAAATCAGGCACAAATGTCAGTTGCAAGTGTGGCATTTCTTGATTTGTGAAGAATTTGGAAACCCCTTTTTTTCCGGGCTTTATCCCACAGAAAGATACGGTGGAATTTGTTCCCCAGATTAAGCACTGTCCTCACAAAATCAATTATAGCAAAAGAGACTGTAACAAAAGGTGCAGTTTGAAAAGATTTCAAATGAAAGGCATTGCAGAGTCAGGAATAGGTAATAAAAAGAAACTTTCAGAAAACTTTGTTGGAAAATGACATCACAGCAACAGCTCTTTGGTAAGAGAGAGCTCAGCAGTTCACACCTCAAAACACAGAGATCATGAGAGGTGGGGAACAGTATCTAATGGGCCACAAGGCAGTTTTCATCTGCAAAGGATGACAAAAAAACCTGTAATCAGTTTTTCTTCACAGAAAAGTCCTTTGAAAAATCTTGTCATATGAAATTAAAACATTTTTAAAATGTTTTAAAACTACACTAAAAAGTTTGCCGACTGGACTTTGAAATACAAGACAACTTAAATAGAGACCCAGCAGTAATATACCCAAAATGTATTCAATTACTCTGATACCTGTGACTTACTTGTTACCTTCTTTAGTAATCAGGAGTACCCATGACAAACAAACAGATTGCAACATCTGATAAATATTCATTGAAAAGTAGACAAAGGTCACTAACCAGGTGAAATGGTAACAGCCAATGTAAAATGCATTCACAGGTCATGGGACCAAATGCACAGATTTTAATGCCTTAATATTGTATAAAAATCAGTATTCTGTCCTGAAATAAGGTACTTTTACTATCACAATTATCTGATTTCAACACACACAGTTCATAATAAAGGTAATACAGAGCAAGTGTTCACTAGATTGTGACTTATAAAAAAATAAAGATGGGTGCTTGCTTCTTTTAGATGAAGGAATTAATTCTGACCATATTGCACACAAGAGAACTTAACACCAGCACTTAAACCCAGCTATGTATCAGTCCTGAGTGAATGCATACACAGCAGCAACAGCTGTGCTGGGCTAGCCCAAAGGCCTGTGTAGCTCACATTAATCAATGTATTTCCATTTCCCTACCCCAGCCCAGCCTCTGCTGAAAGCCACAGAACCTTTCAGGAGCTGTAACACAGTGTGACAAGTGTCAGGTTATGTGACAACCACAAAGGAGCAGAGAGGATCAGTGACCATCAGCTGAACACCAATAACCACATCAGAGCCACCAGAGCTGTGTGGGGGTGAAGCCCAGTTACACGAGCAGCTCTCTGGATCCCTTTACAGACAGACTGGGGGGTCCCTCCCTACAGGGATAGGGGGCTCACTGTAGGGAAAGGACATCTGGGGATTGTACATGATTCCCTCTGGGGCGTAGGGGATGAGCCAAAGACAAGGAGAAGGAGGCAGTTTAGGGAACAAGCATGGAAAAACAGAGGGGAATGAATGTGTGTGTGCTGGTCTAAGCACCAACAGCTGGAACAGGCCCTGGGCCTCAGCCTTGTGGGTTGAGGTGCCAGCAACTGCCCGCTCCTGGCTAGGCTGAGGCTCTGTGTGTTCCCTGTGTTCCTCCAAGCCTGCTGGGAATTGCTGCTCAGCCTCCTGTCTGCCTGGAGCTGGGGACATGGAGATGCAGCAGCCCTGCCTCTCTCACACACACCACCAGATCTGGTACCTCTGAAAGACAAGGAGTTCCATGTCATACCTGTAGGCTGGATAAAGAGTAACTCCTTTCATCTGCTTCTCCATCTGCTAATCTCTGTTTGATGTCCTGCAGTTGTTCTCTTGAAAGAAACACTGAACCTTTGGTCCCTACCCATCCCTTTCCACAATGTTCACTGTATTACAGACTGCTCCATTATTTCTTCACAACCATCTCTTCTGCACTCCAAGAGTTCAGAAAAAGTATATTAAACGTTAAAAATTAAAAAAACCTTAAAAATGGTTTATTGGCATTTCATTAATGAAATCTATTTATTACTCACTGACTTTAGAATAGCAAAAAAACTGAATAAAATGTTCCAAACTTAATTCTTTTTAATACATACAGCTCTGCCAGATCATATTTTATGAGAACTGTCTGCATCTCCTCCAGCAAAATTCAAACTAACACAGACACTACTAACAATCAGATGAAGAAATCAAAAGTTTTGCAATTCTATGCAAAGCATATGTGTTGACAGTAACACCAAAACAGAAAAGTAATTGCAAAAATCTTAAAAAACACTAACAAATTCTTCCCCAAACCTCTCTCTGATTAATTCTGCCATCTGTATAATTTTACAGAGTTAGGATGTAGGGAGAAGGTTTCAGGTGTTTAGTGGTGACAAACAGAATAAAACTGAAATGCCATCCTTACCTGGCCTGTGCCTGTTGCCTGCCTCAGCAGAAAGAGAACCTCCTTGAGCCCTGCGAGACCCAACTTTACCCCCAGTGCCACCTGGGTAGTGATAGATGACAGATGCTGAGCACAACCCCTCAAGGGCAGCTGCAGAGAAAAGAAAAAATACCAACAGATTTTAGTAGAGACATTTGCAAGAAGTGAAGTATCCTGTGGTAAAGTCCTTCTACACAAACAAAATACACCTGAAATCGGAGGTCTAATGGCAAAGGCTGCAGAAAATTCTCAGTGTGCTTTTCACCTCTGTATTCACCCTCAGAGCTCCCATTGCCCCAACTCTACTGAAAGAATCTGCAGCAGTAAGAACTTGTCACAGTAGAGGAAGCTCACATGAAAAGCACTTAATTCAATTGGATGTAATTCCACAAAATCAGGTAAGATGCCAAGAGAGCTGACCAAGGTAAGACCACTCTCTCATCACCTCCAACAGGTTCATGCCCATTGGGAGAGGTTTCTAGAGGCTGGGAAAAGGGAAATGTCATCATCTTTGAGAAGGAAGTACCAGCACAGATAGATCAACATCAGCACCCTGGAGAGGCTACACAGAAATCCTGCTGGAAGCACATAAAGTGAAAGAAGGTGTCTGTGAACAGCACACATTGATTTATTGAGGAAAAATCAGTCTTTGGCAACCTCACTGCCTCCTATGAGATCATAAGCTCAGTGGACAAAGAACAGTGGTGGATGTTGTGTATTTTGGCTTTCAGAACATCTTTGGACATGGTCTCCCACAGAATGCTTGCAGCCAAGTCGGGAAGACTGGGATAGCTGGCCCATAAAGTCAGTGGAAAATTAGCTGGACAGCCAGACTCAAAGGCTTGTGATCAGCCAAATGGCTGCCTGGGACTAGTGGTGTCCCTCAGGGGGACAATATTCAAGCCTTCATTAACTGCCTGGGTGATTGCATAGAGCACACCTGGGTGACACCAAACTGGGGGAACAGTAGGACAGGCCTTCAATGCAGAGAGAACCCGCCAGGCTGGAGATAGGGGCTGGCAGGACCCTCATCCCAAAGTAGGGCTGTGGGAGACCATCAGAAGGGTCAGGGGACTGGAGTTCTGTGGGAAATGGATTTGTAGAGAATTCCCAAAGCCTGATAGAAGGGTCACATAGTATGTATCTGTATGCAAACTTCGAGATATAAAACGTTGACTTAGAAGTGCCATGGGATAGGACAGACATTGTTGGGAGAGAAACGGAACTAGAAACAAGTTTCAAATGATAGCCTTGCAAATAAAACTAGATACTTTGGAGAAATAAAACTATGAAAGATGTATTGCAGTAGGACCCACGAGGGGTAATTTTAGATGATTGGCTTTAAGGCATTAATGGCATTGTGTAACAAAAGCTGATAGGCCAAGAAATGCTTATAATGTTTTGTAATTAGGAAATAGTTTGGCTTCTGATTGTGATGGCATGAACTGTAACATGTATCTTGTCTGACCCTTCACATGAGACTAAAAATGGAATAAAAGTTTTTAAAACTCCTCTCAGTTGCCCCATCTCTGGGTCAGAAAAGGGTATAATCCAACAGAATTCCTGGCATATGAGAAACACAGACAACTGGGCTAGCTCAGCCTTCCAGAACAAGAGGCTGAAGGTTGCTGTTCCTGCTGCCTTTAAAACACCCAGTGGAAGGTAGGGAAGAGATGGAGGCAGGTGCTTCTCAGAGCTGCAGTGACCAGATGAGAGTCAACACAAATGGACACCAGAAATTCTGCTTTAAGCTAAGACCAGTTTATGTTTTGTTGTTGAGTTTTTTCAAATTACAATCAGAAAAATGTTAGAACAGGTTGCTCAAAGATTGTAGAGCTTCCATCATTAAATATACCCAAAATTCAAGTGGACAGGTCCCTGAACAACCTGATTTAACTGGATGTGATATAAGCAGGAGATCTGACTCACAGACTTATCAAATTATTTGGATTGGAAGAGTCCTCTGGAGGTCTCTAAGTAAAATCTGAGGAATCCTGAGCCATTTAAGATTTTGGAATTACAAAAGAAAGAAGTGGGAGGTCAAAAGGTGTTAAGGTTTTCATAGTATGTAATCTACAGGGCCATTAGGAAGATAAATGAGTTTCCACACAGAATGAGAAAGCTAAAAGCAGAACTGAAGGTAGTGATTGTCCTGAAAGGGTATGAAATTGAGAAGCAGAAATTGTGCTCAAAGATCATTTGTATGGCCAATAAGTAACAAAAAGAAGGTATGAAACAAAAAGGAAGGAAAGAATGGAGGAAAGGCAGGGGAAAAAAGCAAATCCCAGGACTTAATATAAAAGGAAATTATGCCAGAGGAAGTTTAACACTTGCAGCTTTGAGAGATGTAAAGGCAAAAATCTTTTTCCAACAGTCCAGAATGAACACCGATAGGAAATATTTTTAATAAAAACACCTATACAAGCCAGTGAACCAAAATCAAACACTTTCCAAGGAATCATGAAAAAATCAGACACAATTTGTACATGGTCTACTACAGTAACATAATTTATCCTGTTTGGGTTTTCCTAAACACATTCCTTTCTCAGGTCTTATTGACCAATTTTTGCTTCAACTTAATTCTTCACCACACCTGATATCCAGATTTTGGTCACTAAAATCATCCCCACTTTTCGTAACACCTAAGGAAATTACAGAGGATAATCTGATTTACTTGGGTTCAGCTACTGCCACCACCCAACCCTACCTCCAAGCCACAGGAAGTCGTTGACAGAGCGCAGCAGTTCCACTGCCATGTGATAATGCACCAAGGAATCCTGCAGCATTCCAGCCTGCAGACACAGATCTCCCACGTGCTTCCGCATCCGGCCCTGGCAGCGCTTCTTGTAGTGTCTGCAAAATGAAAGGTGCACTTCAGTTACTGGCAGGGAATGATTGTCTGGGGTAACAAACACCTAAAGTCAGTTTTCTTTCCTCCTTAACAGCAGATCAACATTGATATACTCTCTGCTCTAAGCAAATACGAATGCTAACTAATGCAATATGCAAAAGGACCGACAATTTGAGGATATATTGGAAAAAAGCAACGTATCACGCTTTGGCTACACAGCATTTACACAGCTAGAGTCACTTGCCCTGAAAGCCTCCAAAGCAAGGTTCCTGCAGACTACAGTATTTGGCTGCCTGTCCATAGCTGATATGCTGCTTTTTTGCTTTTCCAGTACACCCAAAAGCTCACTGTTAAGCCAGAATGGTCTCTTGTTCTTTTTCCTTTCCCTTGGTAGGGGATGGATTCTTCTTGTACTTCCAGGAAGCTGCTCTTGAATAAAGCCCAGAATTCCATGATGCTTCCCATGGAATCCCTCATATTTTGTCTCTGAGCATATTAAAGGTGACCTTTCCAAAATCCTGCTCTGGGCCTCTGCTCTCCTCTGCTAGGATCCTCTCCACACCACACACAACCTAAAGGTATCGGGGGCCCAGAACCCCCCTCAAACCTCTCCAGACCTCACAAACCTCCCCCTGCTCCCAGGCCCTTCTTTTAAAGGGATGGTGAGTGAAAAAAAAGCACCATCACTTCAGGCAACAGCTGACAGGGTTTCTCCTCCTACTCCTTATTTACATGTTAAATTATTTTCTTCCCAAATGAACAGACAAAGCCTACTGAATATATTCAACAGACACCTTGGTACAGCTGAAAAGGCAACTTGGGCATAAATCTGTGTGATAAAGGCAGTAATTCTACTATTTTATTTGGTTTCTTAATATGTTTCAGCTAAAGAAACACAACAGATGCAAAGCAAGACACACTGGACTTGGAAAACACCTCATGGTTTAAGAGAACAGTTCAGAACAACTCTGCTCTCCCAAGTCCGTGAACAATCCTCCTCCTCTCCCTCCTGAAAAAGTATTTCCTGGCAAGAATCTCCTTGCACTATAATTATAAAATTGTTTTATGAGGAAGAAATTTAAATGTCAACTTTGTTATTTTATTAATTTGTCTACGTTACTTTCAATAGTATATTCTGTTGTTCTAACAGCGTCTTCTAAGTACATACAGAGGGGTATGCAAGTTCACTTTCCACACATCACACCAAGGAAAAACAGACGCTTATTTCTTTGGATAGTTTAAATGAAAATAAAAGTCTATCAAAAGTGAAATTTTTATTAGAAGAATTGCTGCAGTTGTCATTCTTTATTGTATACATGAAGTCCAAAGAATCTGGTAAAAATACAGAGAACAATCTTGGATTGACATAGTTGTAAACTTGGAGCTTTTAGGAGATGTAGTGATACTTTTCCAATTTAATTAATTTCATTTGAATAGCTGTTGAACAGGTTGCCCAGAGAAGCTGAGGATGCTCCACCCCTGGAAGTGTTCTAGGCCAGGTTGGATGATTGGAGCAACCTGGTCTAGTGCAAGGTGTCCCTGCCCATGGCAGAGGGGCTGGAACGAGATGATCTTTAAGGTTTGTTCAAGTCCAAACCAGCCTGTGATTTTTAAAAAAGCTACTGACATTATTTGAACTTTAAACAAAAAAGAAACCCCAAAAAACCCTAGGGTTACACCCACTCTCCAGATGCTGAACTCTTATTCCCTAGAGTGAGACCTGAATATCAGAGGAATGCCAATGTTATGGAATGAAACCAGGTTTGGGGCAGTTGGGTTTTTTTCAAGCAAAGAACTTCCCACAGGACCCTAGAGATGAACTGAAATGTCACTGAAATAATCTCCATAAGGCATCTGGACAAACTGTCTTCATGAAGCCTCCAAAGTAGAAATGATAACAGGAAAAGAGGCACAGAGCATATGAAATATAAGGGTAGGAATAAGGACATTCATTTATTTCCTTTAGATCTGAAGGCAGAAAGGCCAGGAGGAATGGCAAGAATCCAAACAATTACATGTCACTGGTTTATTTGCCTTCAAGGCTGTCAGTTTGGCTTGGGTAGTTTACACCAAAGAAAAGTATCTTTTCAGCCACTAAAAAATGTCTTATGCCTTGCAGTTGGTTTGGAAGAAAGAGACAAAGAGAAAGTAACTGATTTATATGAATGGGGGACAGAAATTGAAAAAGAGAAGATATACAGAAGTACAGACAATGGCCTTATAAAAACTAAAGAGAAAAGCCATCAGAACCTGTGTTATCATCTACAAAAAAATGAATATAATAAAAGGAGACAAGAAATATGTCTCCTAGTGCTTCTTTCCATCCAAAAATTCACAAATAATTCCTATATAAATGACTGCACTTTTCTGATCTATCACACCATATTCACAATTGATGTGAAGGTGTTGACATTAAATGAAGCTCAATAGAATGTTGTTCTTTATCTTTCATATGTGTCAGGAATTGAAATATCTGTCTTTTATTTTCCAATAAGCATGTATTTTATGGATATTTTAAGAACAAAAATGCAAGAAAATTAAAAGTGAAAGCTAAAGCTGTTCTGTTTAAACTATGGAAGGGCACCAAATCTTATCAAGATTTCAGTCTGAGCTTTGAGTTACATTTTTTTGAGAAAAATAAATGCATCAGCAAGTTCCTTCGTAATCTGGAATCAGCATTGCACAGGAGAGTTTAAATTGGTTATAAATCAGATTTTCCTACTTTCTGTGCTCCAAATTGAAAATAACATTGTAAATGTTATATTGCTTTAACTCTTTTTAGTTTTTTACATAAGTAGTGGAATTGGAGAACCACTGTTTCTTACAGAGCTATAACTCCTTTCAAAGACACCACTGCTTCTAATTCCCTGTCTCTACGCTTTAAAGCAATCTTTATGTTTGCAAACGAATTAAAGTTCTTATTCTCTCAAAACTGTACTTTATAAGTGTTCTGCCCAATTTTCCAGCTAGCAGATTATTAAGTTCATAAATATGAATCATACAGCAAAGGAAAAGAGATGATGCCTGACTCCTAAATCAGGACCTGATACCAGAACAGTTTCGATCACACAGCCTCACCACCAGCTCTTCCTGAGCTAATTCTGCTGCTGATTTATGCCCACATCAATATATCTGAAGTTTGAAGGCATTTATTCACCCAGACATCAATAAGCATTGTTCATAAAAACACTGTTCTTTGGGAAACTCTCCTTACTTATAGACAAACAGATAATTTATTCCTGGTGATTAATAAATTTACTGTTAATTATTCAAACACTGAATTCACCTATTTTTAGGTTCTTCAAGGTATTGCCAAGACAGGATCCATCTCTTAGAGTCCCTGCAAGTCTTTGCCATCCTCTTGGAAAATATTTTCTCACTAATTATAGAGTAAGTTTATACAAAATAAATGTATAAACTGCCTTGATTAGGCACTCACAATAAAATACAATGAATTTGATTACTTCAAGTATGTCCAAAAAGAAAAAAGGCAAAGACTTCATTGAAACGAAATCCACTCTCTATAGACAGCAAAACTTAATTTACTTCACATTTGGGAAGCCTGTTTTTAAAAAAACCCAGTATCTACAACATCAGGCCCTTAAATCATGTCCAAGGGACTGCTCAATGCATCCTGGGGTGCAAATTTATTGGGAAAAAAGTCCTATGTGCATATATATATATTTATATATGTACATGCATAAAATTATGATTGCTCATTTTAATACCAAGCTAGTTTTGCTTCATAGCTTTAGCTGAAGAACCTGGAAGTGAGAAGCTTACACATATCTAGTCTCTGATTTATTTTTTATTAAAACACAGTTTAAATATTTCAGCTCTCTCCTGCTTAATCCTAATCTATTTAGGGACAGAAACCTCCCACTACTTCCTTGCAGCCAGTTCCTTGCAGCACCCTACTGCCAAGAGCAATTCCTATTAATTTTTCCTCCAGAAGATCATTTACAACATCACATTTCAAAGAAGCACCCAAAGTCTCCCCCTACAAACCCCTTCCTGAGTGTGGTGCACTCTGACGCGCCCCCAGGGAAGGCAGTGCCACCTCATGCAGGACCTCCCATGGAATGCTCCTTGTGTCAGCCACCCAAACCCCTCTTCTGAAGGGCCTCGCCACAGGGAAAAGTCCCATTGACTACAGAACTAGTTTAAAATCTTATTTTCTAAAATTAGTTGGGTTAATTCTCTACCAAACACACTCTAATACTCACAGGAATCACCACAATCATGACCAATGACCACTGCTACTATTTCAAAGTGAAGGACAATAAATCTGTTCCAGGAACTACGAACTACTCGATTTCCTTTTCTGCCTCACTTGCTCTGTAGGATATGTGCTTTATTCTTTCATCTCCAGATCTTTTCTAGAATCCCAGGACAATTTTATGGAAAATTCAGTGCAACAGAGTTATATTTCAAGACAGAATTTATTTTGACTACAAACCATCCAGAAACAAGTTTGACAGAATTTCTGGATCCTCGAAATTTGGATAAATTTACAAACAAGAAACATGCAAAATCAATTCTCAAAAGTGTATTCATGCAAAATGCTCCAACAAAAATTTCCATCAAGTTCTACTAATTCCAGTTAGCATGCAGAGCTATAGATATCACCAATCATAACATTATCCAGACTTAAAGAGACACAGCTACGGCATTGGATAGACTGCCAGAACTTCTGAATTTGGAAATCAAACACAGGCAGCAACAGCTTCATGGCTTTGGAGTTTAAAAAATAAAGCAAATTCCAGAGGCCAGCAGCCGCCTAAGCAGACTATGTGTGTCCTACAAAAAAACTCAGCATTGCTACCAAATATAATTGCCAAATGTGCCAAAAGGGGGCAACTGCAGTGGTGAGGCTTCAGGCAGCAATTATTTTTGTGTGTACTGAAAAAATAAAGATAAAAAGCAACAATAAAATATGCAATGAAGGCGAAGTGGAGAGGCAGGACATGGGAAAAAAAGCTAACTACTTTCAAAGATACACAATCACATCCTACCTTTTTAGACCCAACAACAAACTCACAGGGCAGTATGAGAGAAGAAGGGGGGAAAAAACAGAAAGGAACAAAACAGAAATTAGAAGGACAGAGAACAGAAAGAAAATTAACAGCCACATACACATACTGAGATCATCAACTTTGATAAATCACTGCACAAACTCCAGCTATGACACAACGCAGAAAAAGACACATCTACAAACAGGGCCCTACATCCTCATCCCTCCACAGCATTAAATGATGCCAGTATTAAAAAATAAAGAACCTAAGACACAAACTGATGTAAACAACATTAAAATGAGCTTATCCAAGCAGCTCTACAATCATACTTAAGCATGTTTATTTTTTTAGCTGAAAACAGAAATAAAATAGAAAACTTAAAACAAATGGGATTTTCAGTATTTCTGGCACATATGTTTCCTAGTTTTCAGTTTGTAGGACGTTTTTATCATCAGGAGAACATGTGTTTCCATTATTCTCCATCAATCTCCCAGTCGCTACAAATAACTATCAAGTGCAACTGATTTCAGAAACTTTTTCAATTATCCTCAGCAGCCCTGTGACCACATAAATATTTTCAACTGAAGAAACAGAAAGAAAAAAAATAAATCTATTTGCCAAAATCCCCTCTTGGCTGAATGTTCCAAGAATTAAACCAAGGTCGGCCTCTCAATCCTACAATTTCTGTTTAACAGGACAACCTTTCTTCAAAATTTTTTAGGACTTAACCCACTATTTTTCATACATTAAGTTTTCTACCAGCCAAAAAAAGTTCTACACAGAAAATTCAGTGAGTTCATGTATGCTGTCATCTCAGTCAGTTGTGGGAATGTGTCTCCCCTGCTCATTACACAAGCAGCTTGCAGAAGACAAAGATCATCCTCACTTTTCCCAAGAATTACCTTACTTGAAATAAAAATTCATCTTCCTAATTTATGAACTGTGTAT
Organism: Hylia prasina; assembly: GCA_013397195.1. Lineage (NCBI taxonomy): Eukaryota > Metazoa > Chordata > Aves > Passeriformes > Sylviidae > Hylia > Hylia prasina. Next base: position 938,257 of record VYXD01012675.1, read on the forward strand.
CTTAAAAGAAGCCAATCAGTTGGTTTCCATGGCAATTATCATACAACAAAGCTACTGAAAGTCTTCTAACTGGGTGAGGGAGACAATCAGGTTTATAGCCCTGATAATCACGTAAGTATTAACCTTAATATATGACCATAAAATACTTGGAGAACAGTATCTTTTAAGATACAAACTATGTTCAGTAGTTTTAATTAGTCTTCAAATGATGTGATCAGAATTATGTGGCCCATGTAAATTCTTAACATATTTTCCCTCATTCTATCATGCCAATAGCTCCAAGCTACAGCTGCACCACACATTTATTAGACCTGTGCTACACAGTGACATTTAACTTCAATTTTAAAGGTTATAGGAAAAGATATGCTTATTAAGCCTAAGTAGGCAACCACAATTACAGCAGCAGACACACCCTCTGTTACAAGAACAGTGTCTCTCCTCTGCCACCTATTTAATACAGAACATTTGTGCTTTTTAAGTAATTGGTTGCATACTGACTGAGAGGTTGGGATATATTATATACAAAAATTGCAAACAGAGTATATAAAAAAGATCAAGGGACTTTTTTTTTTGCCTTTAACCTTTCAGAAATTTCCACCTTTCTAGAAAAAGCTGTTTCATTTGCCTCAATATCATCATGTTTTTATTCTTTCTGTAAAATCATTATGCTGACAGATTCAAAACCAACGAAGTAGCAAAAGTTGTTCTACCAGAAGTTCTCATACACACTTCCTTCATTCAAAAAACCTTGAGCCCTCCCTGAAAAGAATTACACATGCAATCTTGCAAAAACAGAAATTGTTCTCTATTGAAGAAGGTCCTTCCTAGCCCTGTCTATCCCTGGTATGCAGTCCTTTCCCTTAATTAGTCAATCTGTCACTACAGAAGGGAATGTGCTAAAACAAAATCCTGTGAACTGCAATCCAAGCAATAAAAAAAACTCACAAGTAACAAAATGCAATGTTATCACCAGCTCACATCCAAAGACTTTAGCTTGAAAGTGGAAGTGAGTTTAACCTGATTCCATGGACCTGAGTTTCTGCTTTAGAACAGAGGGCAAGGATGCATCAGGCTACATGAAAGGTGCCTAGAAAGGTTCCTGGGCTGAGAAGCTAGAAATGTATTTTCATTCAGCTTTCTGAAGTTTTAAAGTATAAATAGTAAGTTTTAAAACAATCAGAAGTACTAACTCCATAGCAAAACAGAACTGAAGAATTTTCTTACTACTGAAGCGAAAAATTTGAATATTTAACACCTTTTCCTTGAGCAGTTTAGTGCACCAAACATTTCAAGTACATCCATTGATCCAGACTTAGTGAAAACCTCTTTGGTATTCAGACCTCCCAGCAAGGGTGTGTGCAGAGCTGAGCCAGTGATTAACTCTGGATAAACCCCTGTGTCTACACAGCCAGGGTCACACACCTTCCATTCTGCAAAGAACTGAAGCATCCCACTGAATCTGTTTGAACTCCTCACTGCAACAGCATCAAATACCTGCTTAGAGATGTGTGGGCACACATTCTGCTGTCACTCGAGCTCCCCACCAGTTCAGAACTTCACAAGGAGTATTTCCCACTAGTTACAACACAGTCACTGCTCAGAAATAAGTCATTTATCTAAGAAACTGATTTCAAAATTATGATTTTTAGAAGACACAACTGAACAGCAGAATTCATTCTGATTTTGAGATTCTTGGCTAACAATTGTGATTTTCTACCTATTTGAAACACAAAATTTTGATTACCTTCAGCCAAATTTAAATCAAACTGAGTTACTAAGGACAAGATTCTAAAAAGGCTTGTCCAGTCTACACAACTTTACCACCCGTGTACAGAAAGCAGTACCACAGTAATTCATATTGATAACTGAATAATAGTGCAGGGATAAACCAGGGACCAATAAGTCAGAGCCAGTTCAAGTGCTCACCAAAGAGGAGCAGGGCACTGGGGTCCTTCAAGCAACCACAGACAATTCAACAAAAGGCTTCAAACTAATTAGAAACCTGGAATGTTTTCCTCCTGTTTCCAAGGCCAGGACTAACTATGCAGGCAGAGCTGATTAATGTGATCTAAAAGCTTTGCAAACCTGCCTGGACTCTTCTGAGCTTTTACACACACTAATACCTCTGCTGGCATCCCTACAGTACAACACAGATATGAACACTACTATTTCCACTCAAAGCCTGAATTTTGATAGGGCCTCCCTACCTCCTGTCTTCACCAGGACAAAATGTGGTTGCTTCCATCCCCTGGATTTGACTGCAAACAGCAGTCTCACAGATTTTGCACGTGCCTGTAGCTATCAAGCCAGAATTACTTATCCCTTGCACAGGAACCATGCAACACTCAAATCTGACAGATGAGTATGCAAATGAGGAGGAAGGAAAAATGGGGGGAGAAAACTCTAACATACAAAAAACCAAACAGGTAGCAAAACAAGACAGGTAAAAAATGTAACAAATAATTACATAAAACAAAGAAGGACAGGGAAAGATGCTGGACTTCACCATCAAAATAAACAGTCATTGTCTCATAGAATGAAAAAGTAGACAGAGGTTTAAAGGAAAGAAATACAGTAAGTAAGATTAGTCAAATACTACTCAACATGTTATAAAAATAGTTTCATTGATGCTAACTGATTTTTTTTAATATTGTATATCTAAAAATCATTGGATGTTTTCCAGCAAAAAGTCTCATTACAGCAGCATCTGTCAAATCACTCCTGTGACTTCCTCCGGCTATTTGATGAGCTTCATCAATTAAATGTATACATATAAACAAGCTCATAACATCAAATACGGTGAAACTACACAGTAAATTCTCTTAAAACTACAGCAAGCAGACACAGAAAGATCAGGGCACAGCCTATGCTGGAACAAGGCTCACCTTGTCCTTTCTAATAGGCTTATCCTAAAGGCTGCCAAGTGCCACAGATGTATTTTTTTAAAATCTGTGAGCTGACAAAAGTAGCTGCTTACCTACTATCAGTGTCCAGACCTACAAAATCCTTCTTCTCAAAAGGAACACAGAGGAGTGGGATCTTGTCTCCAGACTTATCAGTGGCTCTGTCAAGACGCTTGGACTCCAGCACTATGAAGAGGGACTCGATAAAATCTTCTATTCTCTTCTCCACAGTTTCACACTCGTCGTAACTGGGATAAAACGCCACATCCGTGCGGGGCTGCTCTGCAATCTCTCCTTGAAGCCCAAAGACAAACAACCGGGAGTCATAGAGGGTAGAGCCATACATTTCCTTCTGAAGATGGAATTTTTCAAAAGTCTGAGGCCATTCCTTTGCTGAAGAACACTCCGTGATAGTGATCAGCCCCACAACTTTGCGGTGTGTCTGAAAATCCCCCCACTCGTTGTTCTCTGGGGGATAATGGTGCCTGTATCGGATGTAGAGCACTCGCTGAGAGTCGCGCACGTTAACCTGGCTCACGGCTGAAATCCGCTTGTAGATCCTGAAGAAGCTCTCTTCAGGTACAATGCCAATGGGCTGAACCACGACCAGGAGGGTCTGATGATCCTCAGCACACTGCATGTAGTCAGGAACACTCATTTTGCATCAACTGCAGGCTAGTGAAAGAAAAATGCATATTATTTTTTAACGTTCAGAAGTAGATGGGGTTGCTGAATCAAACCAGGGCTTCAATGCTAAACACTTCTGCATCCTGAATATATGTGCTACAATGCCACTATCTGCTTCATTATTTTACTAAATCTTCAACCATACAACCTACTGATGTTACACTGTGCAGAAGGAGAACTTTTAGTCACCTATCAAACAAAAATCTGTAAGTAAAGGTTTTCCAAGTGAATCTCACTCCCTGTGCAGCTACACAAGCCAGCTCATACAAGTCTCTACCACAGCCACTGGGCAGAAATACCAGCTCATAAGAACCTGTCAGACTCAGGCTCTTCAGTCCCATTTTCTCGGGGAAATATGCAGAATTATGTGGGGTGAGATGTAAACAGGCACCACATCGGGATCACCAAACTTTACACAGCTGTCAGTGCTCGCACATGGCCAAGCAGAGGAGAATCAGGACCAGAACACCTACTTTTGAGGAAAAGCAAAGTCTTGCTTTCTCAAAACACACACAGGTAAGGACCAGGCAATGTTTTCTGCCTTTACATTTAAGTATTTAGAATCCCTTTTCTCCTGAGCTCTCTAAAACCGATTACTGCACTGCAGCTAAGTCTTGAATAAAGATGCACATCCCTGAGTCCTTTAATGTTTGAGACATCCTGGACCCCAGGGATCCCTTTGTGAATTTCAGCTCCAAAGCCCTGAACCGTAAGTACCACCAAAAAAAAAAAAAAAAAAAACAAAAAACAAAAAAAAACCCCCAAATCTCCATAAAAACAAACACACGGACAAAACAAACGCAGCCCAGCTTTGACACGCAGCGCAGACTTGACACTATTGGTTTTACAAGCAGAACGACGAGTTCCGAGCCCACGGGGACACAAGTGACAGAGAAGCAGCAGCCTTGAGGAAACGGGCTCCTCAGAACTACGGACTGTACCTCCCTTCTCCCACCGCACTGCCCGCGGTCTGCCCAGCAGCCCCATTCCCAGGGTGTAGCCCCATTGCTAGGCTGCAGCCCCATTCCCAGTAGCGCAGCCCCACTGCCAGGGGAGCAGCCCCACTGCCAGGGGAGCAGCCCCAGTCCCAGCGGAGCAGCCCCATTCCCAGCGGAGCAGCACCGTCCTGACACTTCCCCCCGGCAGAGGCCGCAGCGGGTGGGAGCTTCCCCCTTTCCCTGTCCCCGGGCACCTGCAGCTTTGGGCCGGCCACGTTTAGCAGGGAAAACGAATAAACTGCAGAAGAGCCCAGCGCAGCAGAGTCGCACACCCCCCTGAGCCNAAGCGGCACTCACAGCCGGGACAGGAGCCGCCCCTCTCCCGCCGGAACTGACGGCAATGGCCGCTCCGCCCCGCATGCGCGGCGGGCCGTGGCGGGAGAGTCGTGAGGGGAGCGGGGCGATGCTCCGCCGTCGTCCGCGGTGCGGATACCGGGGCTTCCACGGGGACTGGAAGCCTCTGCCTGTGAACACGAGACATTCCTCCAAGAGGATCGCGTTAAAAGGAGTGGATGAATGACTGATTCATCTGGATGGTGAATTTCAGCCGACTGTGTATGAAAACTTAAAGCTCTCTAGCCCTTAGAAGGAAGTGAGCCTTCCTGGCATTCCCAAATCCCGAAATTTGTCTGGTGTCATGAAACCATCCAGTCCAACTGTCAACCCAGCACTACCGCTGTAACCCCTAAACCACATTGCCAGACTCAGATGCCTCTTAAACCCTTCCAGGAATGGTGATTCCACCACCGCCCTGGGCAGTGTATTCTACCCGAGCAGTGAAAAAATTTTTTTTCTAATATCTAATCTGCATCTCCCCTGTCTCAGCTTAAGTCCGTTTCCTCTGGTCCTCACACCATTAGCACAGCAAAAGAGGCCAGCCCTAACTCACCACAAGCTCCTTTGAGTTGTAGGGAGCGATGAGGTCTCCCCTGAGCCTCCTTAAGAAGAGATACCTTCCTCTGAGAGGATTTCTCAGTCATGTAACTTAAATGGCAAAACCTTGAAAACTCTGGAAGTACAAAAACTCCAGAAGTAGGAGCCTTATATGAGAGTTCAGATGAATTTCTGGTGGAGGATGTGGGAACCTTAATGATGTGCAGTGAGGCCAATGCAAGATGCTGCACCTGGATGATCAACCCCCAGTATCAACACAAGTTGGGGAATAAGTGGATTGAGAGCAGCCCTGCCAAGAAGGACTTGGAGGTGCTGGTGGATCAGAGGCTGGATGTCAGCTGGCCATGTGTGCACTTGCATCCAGAAAGGCAAACGTATCCTGGGTTGATCCCACAGTGTGGGCAGCAGATGAGGGAGGGGATTCTGCTCCACTCTGGTAAGACCTCACCTGCAATGCTTCATCCAGGTCTGGAATCCCCAGCACAAGAAAAACTCATAGACTCCTTGGACCAGGTCCAGAGGAAGCCATGGAAATTGTCAGAAGACTGAAGTGCTCTTCCTCTGTGGAGACAGCCTGAGAAAGTTTGGGTTGCTCAGCCTGGAGAAGGCTCCAGGGATGCCTTATTGCAGCCCTTCTTAAGGGGCAGTGTCATGACTTAAAGTAGTGGCATGCCAACAAAATAACTTCAATAGAACTCACAGTGTTGGAAAAATTTGGATGAACAATTGCATTTAGGTAGAATCATAGAATCATTTAGGTTGGAAAAGACCCTTAATATCATCAAGTCCAACCTACTACTGCCAAGGCCACCTATAAATCATGTCCCTAAGAGCCCCATCTACATGTCTTTTATACCCCTCATGATATGGTAACTCAACCACTCCCCTAGGCATATGGTTCCAATGCTTGACAATGCTTTTGGTGGAGAAATTTTTCCTAATATCCAGTCTAAACCTCCCCTGGCACAACTTGAGGCCACTTCCTCTTGTACTGTCATTTGTTACTTGGAAGAAGAGATTAACCCTCACCTGGCCACAACCTCTTTTTAGGTCTCCTCAGTCACTGTGGCACAAGCTGTGGGCTCCAGGCAGGTCTCTCTGCTCTCCTCAGGTTTCCCCAGTTTGGGAGACATGAGGAAAAACAACAGCATAAAAGGAACTGAGCAAGCTTTAGCCTTGATCTTCAGTTATCTTCCAAAAAATGGACAACATTTCCCAGAGGGAAAGGAGCTGGAGAGATGGCAGCACAAGCCGGACTCAGAGTCTCAGACAGAGGTTGACCAACCCCAACAGCAGCACGGCCTTAGGGCCAGAGAGGGATGGAGTGTGCTCAGCCTGGTCACTCACGGCCTCCCTTCTCCTGCCAGGGGCAGCTCCTGCTGCCTTTGTCCCTTTGCTGGGAGACAGTGACTCAGAGAGGCAACTACACCTGGCCAAGCTCTCAGCTGGCAGCAGGGCAAAGATGGGCTCTGAGGAGCTCAGAGGATCCTTCACCTGTGCCCTCCCACTACCAAGCTCAATACCCTCAGAAATCTTGGTGGTTTGATGAGGGTTTATTTGTATATTGAAAACATGAAAGACCCCGGTAGTATTTATAAGAAATTCACTGCTGGAGTAATATCAGCTCTGTCCACAAGATGTCACAAGACAGTAAGGATCAACAGAGAAATCGATCCTTCCAGACATCCATGCAGCATCCCAGGATATTTGTTCTTCCTTTCAGATATAAAATACACACAACGGCCTCACATAAGATGTAATCTCAAGAGAATTATACAGCCTAAGAGATACAGATTATCTGCAACAGCTAACTAAATACAGTCCCTCCCCAAATACAGTAATTCTGGAATTTTATCATATAATTTTTGGAAATTTATCATATAATGTGTTATCCTTGTACCAAGGTGCTTCCAATTGCCTATGGTGCTATATTTTATGAATAAATCAGTATCATCTGTAGTTCTGTCCTTATATACTGGGCAAATTCTGCAGAAGTAGTAACATTCAGTTACATAGTAACTGTAGTAATAGTAACACTCAGTCAAGAAGCTCCCTGTGTTTTCCATTTAATGATTCTTCATGGGTACATTCCTAAATTCCATGTGAATTACTCTGTATTCTGGAAAAGCTCCTGCTCTTCTCTCTCATATTAAGTAGAGATAATTTAGTGGCCTTAGCAGATTTCTTACCAATACAAACCATCAGGCATGTCGTTTGTAAAGCATACTGGAAACTTCTTCATTGAAACCGTTAATGAATGGATGCAAATGATGTGTCATCACTTCTGGAAGTGCTCACTCGCTCTGCAGCTCTTACCCAAACAGGCACAGGCAAACTTCTGGAGCCAACACTCCCAGAAGCAAAACCCCATCCACAAGCACGTTACAACCTTCCTACGCAGCAGGCCCACAGCGTAAACATGGGGAATGTGTTCGTAATGAAGATGCAGCCCTATCATCTCCTCATAGTTTACATGTGCCCTCCATTCCTCCCCCACAGCTCTGAAAACTGTCAGGATCACCAGACACATTCCCTGGTACTGTACTAACAGCTGCAGAGGTGTTGAGCAGCCTGTGATTACAGTTTGGGTTAAAAATTTTGTGGGCAGTGGCCTGTAATCGGGATACACACAGGAGATGCCCAGTTGCCATTAAAAACAAGCTCCCCACACTCCTGAGCCAGCCTGGGGCTGAGGGACCATGATGAGAGGTGAGGAAGGGGAAGCCCCAAGGCTGTTCCTGCCTGTGTTAGGGCAGCAGAAATCCACCCAGGTGGGAAGAGTGACTGGAAAGCTGCTTGGCACAAAATGACCTGGTGGAAAGGGACCTCATAGTGCTGGTTGACAGCGGCTGAACGTGAGCTGGGGTGTGCCCAGGTAGGCAAGGAGGCCGGTGGCATCCTGGCCTTCAGTGTCAGCCACAGTGTGGCCAGCAGGACCAGGGTGGTGATTGTCCCTCTGTGCTGGGCACTGGGGAGGCCACACCTCGAGTGCTGTGTGCAGTTCTGGGCCCATCAATTTAGGAAGGACATTGAGATGCTGGAGCATGTCCAGAGATGGGACACAAAGCTGGTAAAGGGACTGGAGCACAAGTCTGATGAGGAGAAGCTGAGGGAGCTGGGGATTTAGCATGGAGAAAAGGAGGCTCAGGGGTGTGACCTTATCATTCTACAGCCACCTGGTGATCGGTCACAGGTTGGACTCGACGATCTCAGAGATCTTTTCCAGCCTACTTGATTTTTTTATGATGTGAAGGGACTAGAATCCGGAGCCTCAGCGCGCCCGGGTGCCCCGGACCCGATGCCCGCCCGCGGCGGGGAGGAGAGAGCCGGTGGGGCCGGGGGCGCTGCCCGGCAGCGGGCGCGTCCCGGTGTGGGTCCCTGTATTGCAAGGAGCTGTAGGGAGCCGTAGTCCCGGGCAAGCGGGCGGGTCCCGATGCCGTAGGGAGCTGTAGGGAGTGTAGTCCCGGGCAGGAGGTGGGTCTCGGTGCTGTAGTGAGCTGTAGTCCCGGGCAAGCGGGCGGGTCCCCGTGCTGTGGGGAGCTGTAGGGAGCTGTAGCCCCGGGTAGGAGGCGGGTCCCGGTGCTGTAGGGAGCTGTAGTCCCGGCAGCCGCCGCCTACAGCTCCCGGCGGGCCGTGCCCGCGCTGCCGCGGGGACGGACTGAGATGGCGGCGGCGCGGCTGAGCGGCACCGAGAACCGTCTGGTGTCGCTGCCCCTGTCGCGGATCCGCGTCATCATGAAGAGCTCCCCGGAGGTCTCCAGCATCAACCAGGACGCGCTGTTCCTCACCGCCAAGGCCACGGTACTGGCTCGCCCTGTCCTGCCCTCGGGCCCCCCGCGTGTCCCCTTCCCCGGCTGAGGGGCCTCTGCCTTCGGAGCGCTCCCGCGGCCCCCGGCCGGGCTCCCGCTTCCCTTCTCTGTCCGCGTCCGGAGACTGAGCTGACCTTAAGGCGGCCCCGAGTCTAGAATCATAGAATGGGTTGCGTTGGAAGGAACCTTAAAGAACATGTGTTTCCAAACCTGCCATCGACCTGGAAACCTTCCACTATCCCAGGTTGCTCCAAGCCTCGTCCAGCCTGGCCTTGGACACTTCCAGGGATGGGGTGGCCACAGCTTTTCTGGGCAACCTGTGCCAGAGCCTCACCACTCACAGGGAAAAATTTCTTCCTAATATCTGATCCAGTCCTACTTTCTCTCAGTTTGAAGCCATTCCCCCTTGTCCTGTCACGTCGTGTTCTTGTAAATAGTCTCTCTCCATCTTTCCTGTAGAGTCCCTTCATGTACTGAAATTTAGTGAGTCTCTGCACTGAGTGCCCGGTGTATGTGCAGTTAAATATGGTGCTTCTGCCTTTAGATAGGGATCAACGATATGTGTGAATTCTTAGTCTGACGACTCCATTTTGTTTGAATTTTTTTAGGAGCTTTTTGTTCAGTATTTGGCTACATACTCCTACAAACACGGCAGAGGGAAGGAGAAGAACGCTCTGACCTACACTGACCTGTCTCATACAGCAGAAGAGTGTGAGACCTTTCAGTTCCTTGCAGGTATTGATAACACAAGGGTAAATCCAGTGTCTGCTTTGGAAAATGAAACCTTGATCTTAATGCTCTGTTTTGTGATGACCCAGTTCTACTGCTCATTGATCTCCTGCTTAGCATTCAACTGGAACTCACAAACTACCTCCCTAAAAACATTTCTTTGTGAATGGGGTTTTTTCTGCTGCCTCTAAGTTTTGCAGTTACACTGTATACAGTTCTCAGGATGTTGCCTTAAGCATTTCTTAAAATCCAGCAGTTCCATGTGAAACTTTTCAGCCTGTGAAAGAAGTTATGTGGACCAAAAATGACACACAGGAATCTCTAAGTCTGGAGAAAAAGAGCTTCATCATATGGTCCCTCTATGCTTTTAGATACATGTGCACACACACACGTTTTTACTGATGCTTGGATTTTATACTAATGGCTTGTTGGATCTACAGCAGTTGAGCACTGTTTTTCATCAAATAATTTACATCAGCAGACAGTAAAAGTTGCCAGTAATCAGTCATGAAATGGAGTCCTTGTCTTTGGTTACGTGTACTATAAGTGGGTAACTCCCTCCTACTCTTAGAGCTGTGCGTGGGTCAGGCTGACTTAGCTGGTTATTCACCTAAGTTTTGTCAAAAATATTAATATTCTTTTTGACTTAATTTCATTAGGGGTTTGGATGCAACAGTATTAATGAGGCAATACAAGTATTCAAATTGACTATAAAAGCAACAATTCTGCCTTTCAGATATCTTGCCAAAGAAGATCCTCGCCAGCAAATATCTAAAAATGCTTGAAAAAGAGAAGCGAGATGGAGAAGTGAGAGAAGACAATGATGAGGGTGAGGAGGAAGAGGATGAAGACAAAGCTGTTGGTGACAGTGTTGGATCTTAAGGCCAATGGAGAATTGTTTCATAGTTGATCCATTTTCTGTTGTATAAAGGATGTTATTTTTGTGACTGAGAATCCAGATGCTGGATATATTTATACACTGAGCCATCTGCTTTGCTTTAAGAAGTTCAGAAATTGAACTTTATACTCATTGGAGAATGGAATTCTTCCCTCAGAAACACAGCGGGGTAGGCAGAGACAGTGCAAACCTGACAGCTGAGCTTGGTCAGATGATCTGAAATTACTTTGTCAGACAATCATTACCCAAATTTAAAATTTCTTACAAGCAGCTTTCAGTTCAAAAGCTCCCAAAGTGGACCAAGTCCATTAAAAAAGTCCGTAGAAACAGCCATGTGGGCACCCAAGTGGGGGAGGAGGAGATCCATCCCAAGAGCTAATGTGGTTCTGCAGCTGTGAGGGTAGAAAATTATGTAAATATGTGCATCTAGAACCCTTTTCTTGAATGAACTCCACTTCTGCAGTTTCTCTTGCCAAATTATTTGCACATTGAAGTCCGTTAATTGTGGGTTCTTGAGAATGAGCAGCTCCTTTACCATGTGAGTGACAAAGATGGATTTTTCATTTGGTTTTGGTTTGTTTTTCTTTTTTTTTTTAACTACAGAAATGGCAACCATCCTGTGTAGGACTTTACATGCAACTTTTTCAAATAAACATTTTGTATGAAAAGTGACAACAGATGCAGAAACTTCCTGTAGTTCTTTCCAGTTTCAGTGTGGCAATGTTTGCAGAGTGTCGTGGTCAGTCTGAGAGAAGTGTCTGAGATCTGTCCCCAGGGGTGAAAAATGCCCCAGGTAAATACAGGAATGTTAACAGGTAATTAGAGCTCCCACTCCAAAAAAGCTGGGCAGTAAATCAGCCAGGAGTTTGTCTCAAGCAACACCCTAATTTGGAGGGCATGGTAAAGAGTTACCAGAACTAAAGCTGAACAGCTCCTCTTGGGCTGAAGACACAACCACACTCAACTTCTCTTTAAACATAGCAGGGAGCTCCAGCATATCCGTATTTTATATTCACATTCCATATTCTAAGAAGGCCAAATGGAGCTTAGGCAGGTAGGATCAGGGGCTGGCAGAGCTACTGAGCCACACCAGAAATGCTCCTGCTACTTTAACAGATCAGAGGATGCTGTGGTGTAGAAAATCTTCCTGAAGTTGCCATAAATGAAAATTGTATTGTACCAGGAATGCTGCAGTGAGTGCAGAGTGGAGTTGGATGCCTGGGGAAATTCCTAAGTGGGTGAAGCCAGAACTAAACCATTGTTCTAGGAGCTGGTTTGTGCTTTTTTATTTAAATACTATTAAAAGTGCATGGAGGTGTGTGGAATACTGTTTGTGATGAGGGGGTGCCAGTTGTTTGGGAAGGAAAAAAAGATCCACCAGCACAAAATTTCACAGTGAATTCTCCGGCAGCAATAGGGATGAAGGCAACAAGCAAATACCTGAACCATGGATGGGTCACTACCAAAGAGAGGAAGAACAGCCTCAAACAGCCCTGGCAGGGGTCTGACCACAGCCCCATCCCCACCCCTGCACCCTGAGGAAAGGAGGCAGGAGGGAAGGAAGAAAAAGGGACTGGGAAAGGGGTGGAAGATGTTTTAATTTTTGACTTAGTTTCTCACCATCTAATTCCACTTAATTTACCAGTAAATTATATTATTTTCCCTCTGGTCACATCTGTTTTGCCCATGACACCACCTGCTCAGTGACCTCACCCTCTGTACCTCAACCCTTGAGCTTTTTTATCCTATTTTCTTCCTCTGTCCAAACTGCATCATTTAACAGGAACTTCCTCAAGGGTGACCAAGGATTTTGACCTGTTTAAGGTGGTGTAGGATTTTAGGCAGTGGAACACAGGCCAGGGGACACTTTCCAGGATTAATTATTATTATTATGACTATGTTTTATCCTTTTTTCCCCTACAACACCAATTTGTGAGACCCTTCCCCACCCCAGCCAATGTTGCTCAAAGGATATGAAGTTTCCTAAACTTGCCAAAATAACAAAAGAACTGTGGTTACTAAGTATAAATCACCACATTTCATCCCTCTTAGAAGTTTCCTGTGGGATGATGAATGTTGAATTCCTGAGCCCAGAAGAATGTACACACCCTTCTGGATTCATTCATCCAGAATCCTGGATGGGGACTTCAGAGCTGCCAAAATTTGCCACGGCCCTCTCCAAGGCCCTGCATCTGCCAAAGCTTGTTGCCATCAAACCAGTGAAAGGTTATTTGTTTTCCCCAAGAGCCTGACACAGAGCAAAACCACATCCAATTCAAAGTGATGTTTCAAAAAACGAGAAAAAATAAAGGGAAGAGACTGCTCTGACAGTATTTCATATTATTGAGTAAAACCACTCTGTCTGCAAGGCTGGGCTCCCCGAGGAAGCTCCTTGGCATCCTTGCAATTCTGTTGGATGCTTTATAGTCACCACCAGGTGCTACATTTTCTTCATTTAAAAATTGATCACTGTAGGGATTCACTCAGAAAGAAAAGAAAAAAAATCATCTTCCAAAACCAATTACAGGATTACAACTTGTAAGCAGTTAAAGCAGCACGGATTGTCTCTGGCTGGGCACAGAGCAGGTGGGAGCACAGGGAAATATCCAAACACAAGAAGACAAATGCAAGGGAAGGCAATGGACCAGAGATTTTTGTAGAGTCTCACAGTAACTGCAGAAAATGGCCAAATATTAAATGAAAACACATCAAACAATACCTTGTAAAGATGAGGAATTTTATTTTATTGACATACTATGAGGCAAAACAAAATCGACACCATACAAAATAACTTTATAAAATATCATTCACATCATTATTTTGTCAGGAATTACAGCATTCTGAGCTTGTTACAAGTCTTATGTTTTGAGGTGAAAAACACTATGCTAAATCTTTAGTATTAGTTGTATATATACAGTAAGAAACCAGAACAGAACCTGTTAGGTTTTTCATGAGTTTATTGCAAAAGTAGTGCAAACTATTTTACCTTGCAAGCTGTAAAACAAACTTGGAAAAGGACCCACCTAAGCTTAAAAACATGACAATAAATGCTCAATTTCACAGCCTTTGAAGCTTCCTTCAACAGTTCTCAACAAAAATTCCCCATCTCTGCACATTTTTAGATTTTCACTGACTCGGAAATGAAGGATTAGAGGGTGGACCTGCAGTAGGGAGCAGGAAGAAAGCAGGAGGGTCCTGCTCCAACGTGGGGCACTGCTCTTACCCGTGGATTTGGGGAATCATCCCCAAAATATCCACCAGTGGGGCAGGTTTGGTCACTGTGTGCCCCCATTAATCAACTGCCCCTTTCCACACTCGTGTTTGAGAAAAGAGTCAAGAAAGCAGAACAAGCCAAAAAAACCCCCAAACCATAATTAAGAATTAGGAACATGTATTGTCTGTTTTAGGAATATAGTATCCTTTTCCTGAAGTCTATAAAGCGAATTTCCATGGTCCCCCTCCCTGTGTGTGCACACTGCAGGGCACATCCCATCCCAAACTCCTGCATGATCCCAAGGCAGGATACTACATTCTGCAAGATCCAGAGAAAACAACGGCCTAAAACACTATTGGGGTCCCCCAAAGCAAACAGGTAGCTATGTCATCTCCTAAAAAACCAGAAAAGCAAACAAATGCTACATGAAAAATGTTAAAGAAACAAAATGCAGCATATTCAGGCTTTTTTAATTTTTATTCTTGAGGTACCTATATAAATATTACCTTCTGCCCAAAGTATGATTGGTTTTGTTAAAAATCTCAAGTCCTTATCACGAGCCAATTGCAGGGCAAACATTACTGAGAAAGTGCAACCATGCTGATCATTTATCTGCAGCATATTAAAGGATGATTAGGCTTTAGAAAATATAGCTTAAGTCTAGACCTGATGGAGCAGTTTTATAAAAACACTGAACAGAGGCATTTTCCTTTTGTTTGAGTCTCTCTGCAACAGAAAGCCTTAGGAAACAGCTTGGAAGTCCTGCTATGATGGAATGTCAGCACTTTTACAATCCCATATATAGATTTTTTTTTTCTTTTAATATTTAAACTAAATACAATTTTACAGCAAAGATTCCCCCTCTGTGGTAGGTACTGGTAAAAAGTGGATTTTTTAAAAAATTTTTAAACTTCAAAAAATGATAGCGTATCACAACTTAAAGCTTTCTGAAAAGGAATTCTTTTTCAGTAAAAAAGGTTCACATAGTAGAAAAAACACATAGGTGTAAATTGTTACATACAAAACTGTGGAAAGGTCAATGATGTTTTATTCCCTCACCCTTACATGTGTATCCCTTCCTTTTATATTTATATATAAAAATACACATACACACACAAAGTCACGTGGTATGTGCATATATAGAGACACAGATGTAGAGATCTGGGGTCAAAATTAAACATTTCCAAAACCTTCTTTATTGGGTATTTCTCTTGCCTAGGTCAGCTGTGATACTTTATTTTACAACTTGCTACACCAAAAAATATTTTCAAATTCCATTTTTTTGATGTGGTTAAAAACCATTTGCTGTTTTTAATCAGAAAGATGAGTTTTGATTGTTGTGCACTGGGGAAAAAACCACAAAGGCACAAAGAATAGAACTCAAATCCAAGATTGTTGTCTCAGAACACGAAACCCAAGGGGTTGGGCTGCAGATGGGGTCGGTTTGGTCACCTTTGCTAAATCTCCTTGACAATTTGAGTAATTAGCACCCAACTGGTTACATGAGGTAGATCCAAATTGGAAAAAACATAAAATAAAGGAAGCTGAGTCCCCAACTTTTTTTTTTTTTTTTTTTTTTTCTCTTTTTTAAATGTTTTTANCTATTTAAAATGTTTTAAGGATCATATGTCAGTCATAAGAAGTGGAAGCGATGGCACCTACCCGAAGCAAACGCTGAATTCAAGAATGGCTTTTTTGGGATATAAAATTTGAAGTGTTAAATCACAATCCTCCTTCAGGCAGAGATTTGCTGGCAGGGGGAGGGAGCAGAATATGTCTGACAACAAAGACAACAAAAAGCTGGGACTTGGGAAAGCCTGTTTGGGGTCGGCTGCCAGAGGAATGCCCAAGAGCCGGCGGCAGCCAGCACCCAAAGAGGCATCACAGTACAGACAGCTACAGGTGTCCCTTATTTCTCAGGTCAGGAGACTGCCTTTACTAACACTGAAGCTCTACAGGAACACCCTCCTGTCCTTAAACAGTATTTTTGCATACTCAGAGAGAAATCTGACACATTTATCATTTAGTTAAGGCTTAGTTTAAAGTGGCGTGGCCACACAGCATCACACAAGTGCTCACCCAGGGCAGCGAGAGAAGCAATGGATTAATTCCACCCCCGTGACCCCCCAGCAGTGCCAAGTGATGCCTTCAACCTCCATGGGAAACCCTACAGTGCCAGGGATGCCCTTCAGAGTCACCTGAGGGTAATTCTGGGCCTGGTTTTGCATTACAAGTGCTACTCTCACCCAGCCAGCACTGATCATTTCTACACTGCAAGCACGAGACAGTTCCACAGAGATGCAACACACACACAAAACTACTCCACACACATTTAGTACCACTTGGAGCAACCTTAATGTCATAATTTTTCTTCTTTTTTCTCAAAAAAAAAAAAAAAAAAAAAAAAAAAAGAAAAAGAAAAAAAAGTAAACCTTAAATGGTCATTTTGATTGTAGGGAACGTTTACAATATGAAGATATGAAGCTTCTGGATTGATTTTTGGGGTTTTTTTTCAGTTATTTTATAAAAATAAGTTTTAAAAAATTTTTGAAACTATTAAAATGGAAGATTAATAAAACCTTAACAGAAAAAGTCAGTTAATTTTGCAATGTACCAAAACTAAAGCAAAAAAAAAATAGATTTAATCAATACATTCTGTTTTCCATCTCACCCTCCCAAGATCAAGTCAACCACTCTGCCGCACAGAAATCTGGGGCTGGATCTTTGCTTATCAACTGCCCTAAATGTTGAAATCTTTATGACTGTGCAAGTAATAAAATACTGCAAAAGCCAGGGAAATTGTCCTTGGTATTTCCAGCCAAATACTGCCTTTGTATCTTTTACACAGCTACACTGTCCCCTGTCCTGTCGCACACACAGATCTAGAAAATCTACTAAACTTTACCAACAAATTACAGAAAGGAAGTGGTAACACTCTTCAGGATAGCACAGAACTTTGCCAGATGGAATTCCTCATTGCACCTCATTGAAAAATTTGACTTTCCAAGATAAATCTAAAGTTTACTCCTTAATGGCACTTGATGGTTTGTTTAGTTGGGTTTTTTCTCTTACTTTCTTTAAAATACAATTACCAAGTTGTCATTTGTAAATGAGATGAGCAATTGAAGGGGTCATTCATTAAGTTTCACAAGAAAATATATCAGGAATGACAAAATTGGGTCAAATCCTTGGGTTTTAATAGCATAGCAACAGTGCTATAAAACAGCGAGGTTTGAGCACTTCACAGCTGATGCAGAACTAACTTTGGTGAAATCTAAAAACACAATTCACTGCCTGTCATGTTGGTACGTGAGAGGTCTGATCCAACCCACAGCAGCTGAGGTTTTGGGGTGCCCATAAAGCCCAGATAGGATCTGCTCTGTGTCAAGTACATGTCAGGCAAAAATGTGCAATTTCACAGAAACTGGCACAGGTGAAGCTTCCTCTATTCATGGCTTTAAAACCAGGAAAAACTGATACATACAGAAAAGAGTCCACATTATATATTTTTTTCTACAGGAAATCAAACCTAACAAAGCAAACACAAACAGCATCAGCCAGGGGATTAGAGACTCCCAAGCTTGCCTGCTGACTTGTTCACCATTCATGATTGCAAAGCACACTCAAAAAAACACCCATAAAATGACCAGTATGTAATAAATTTATATTTTGGGGACAAATCCTAGACTTGCTTCCAGGTCAAACAGCATTTGCAACCCCTGCTAAGGAGCAGAAAGCAGCTGTTCCAGCAGGTGGTTTAGTTGTGCTTTAAGAAGGGAGGGGAAAAAAACCCCAAAATTAAAGTCCATGGTTCTACAGCACATCCAAAATGTGGGGAAAAAAATACAACTAAAACCTGTGCACTCCTGAGAACCCTGTGGAAAGTTTTATTCCCTTTCATACAGAAATGCCATGCAACCCAAGGCTCCTCAAACCCCACAAGGGCGGTTGGTTGGTGGAAGAGCAGCCACAGGCAGGTTTATGGTGGATCTGCTGAGGCAGCACATGGACAAATCCAAAGGAATTTTGGGGGTTATTTAGGTGGGAGGAAGGAGCAGCCACAGCCTGCATCTGGTGCTGTGGGTTTGTAGTGCTGCCACATGCAGAACTCCCACAATTAACTCCTGCCAACCTCTCATCCCTCCAGATCCATCAGCATCCCTGTCCTGGCCCCAGCCAAATCAGAGCTCCCTGACACTCCAAATCGACTTGGGGAGCTCCCTGCCAACCTTCCCCATGTGGGATGGGGCCAGCAGATGGGTGCAGGCTGGAGGATTTCTGAGGGCCTGCAGGGAAGCCAGATGGAAAACTAAGAATTAAACAGTCACCTTAGCAAGTGCTTAAACTGACGATTTTGCAAAGAAATGTCTCCCCTCACTTCCTCTCTCATTTCCCCAAGGGCTGGGGTGTTTCTCTTCTCTAGGGCATGAGCAGCACCCAGCACAAAGCTCCTCCACTCCTTAAACTTCCTGATGATCCCAGGTCTGCCTTGTCTGGAAAACACAAAAGTCTGCTCTCATCAAAGACAGAGGAGCTGTTCATCTCTGCACAGTGCAAGCCCTCCCAGCAATAGTGTCCATGATCTGCAGTGCACAATGTAGTGAAACATCTTCTCCAAAGCAGCCATTTACCCTGCACCTCACACTTTTGGGGGAGGGCTTTGTTAAATCATGACTGAGAACTGAACCAAACTGACAGGATTTTACCCCATTCAGCTATTCATGAGCTGGTTTACAATGGTTTATTCAGTCACTTGCAAAATCTGGGTTCCAGAAAATCAGGACATCAGCAAACCCTCCTGCCATGGATGAGCTTCATTAGTGTCTAGAACCAGAGATTAAGGGAAGGAAATTGCAGGGAGCACAGAATCCCAGGAAATTCACTCTGATAGGCCAAAATCCACAGCAGAAAGCCCAGTCACTTGTAAATAAAAATCAACTTTAACACTGCTACAAAACCACACCAGCACACTGTGCTCCAATAGGTATTTCTGTCAGCAGAGTGGTTTGTTCTGAGGAAGCTTGTTTGGAATAATTGTAAACAAAATATGATGTATTAACAGAGTTTTCTACAGTTTCATTTCAGGTCCCTTAAAGCACCCTCAGTCCATGTGCACTTATGTCAAGGCTGAGGTTTGGCCAAAGCTTTGCACAGAACTGACACTAAATAGTCCCAAGATGAACATACTCAGGTTTGAGGTTGGTTTTCGGTCTTTTGGTTTCAGGGTTTTTTCCCACATTTTAAAGTTTGTAATTTTCTGAGCCGGGAACAAAATATTTTCATTCTTACAGTTGTGTGTCAGTTTATCTAAAAAAACACATTAAAAAAATAATCCAAAACATTTTTTTTTTTGCCTCAGACTCAAAATATATTTCAAGCACCTTCATGTCATTTGCAGAGAAAACCTGACATTTTCTGGCCAACAGGTAAAGTACAGAAACATTTTTCATTTGGAAAACAACAGTATAGAAACTCAAGTGAAGGGACAGGTCACAGAGGGAGCTCTGCTATGGAGTGACCCTGACCAGAAGCAGATGTGCCAGATGTGCCACTTGCCAGGTCTGGTTGATGCCTTAAGTTTTAACTTCCGTATTTTCCAGATTCTGCATTAGTATGTAACTCCAAACTTCATATAAAGTGTTAGCAAGTTCTCCTCACAGTGTAGTTGGACAAAACAATCCTTGTCCAGCCCCAGAACCAAGGACACTGCTGCAGCTTCAGTCCCAAAAAGTATAAACAGTGAATTGAGGAGAGCAAACTGGGAGGGTGGGACTTCATAACCTGAAGCTGTAATTGGACAGTTAACCCCAATGTGTAAATGGACCACAAGTTATAGAAGTGTGAAAATTCGTGACCCATTGTCTATCTTGGGTGTAGCCTTGGCCAGTCTCTTGTACTGCCCAAGGTGTATCCTTTGAAGGCCTTTTAATAAATACCTGCTTTGTTCCTTTAACACTGTCTAGCCTCTGTTCCAGGCAGCCTCTCCAGGCATCATGGGATCCTCTCAATACACAGGGATGCCTCTGGAAGAGGGAAGGCTGAGCAGCCATCCAGGATCACAGTATGGCACTTCCCAGTAAGGAACAGACCAGGACAAATCCAGTCCCTCTGGGAGCATTTTGGCTGTTTAGTGGGAGGTTCACTTCAATTAATTCTTCCATGAAGGAATACAGGAGGTAGCCTTGAACTGCACCTGCTTTGTAACTAAAGATTCTCACAAACCCGCTTCTGTAGTGATTTGGCCAAGCAATGACATTCAGATTAACACTTCAAAGAAACGACTCTGACAAAGCAACTGAAACACTAAATGGGATTAAACAGATTCTGTGCCACACCAAGCACACACAGCACCCCCTTCCAATATCATCTGGATTAAACCCTTTCAGAAATGCATCTTTCCAGTCAACCCTCAGAAACAGAAGGCAGAACTTGCTGGTTTGCATCCTAACATCAGACAGTGGGGCTGGAGTTGGGGTCCGTCCCGTCCCCGAGGGTTATGGAAGCAAAAGGCAATTGCTGATGGATGGGAGATCCATGAGCAGGCAGAGGTGACACCATTCCTTAGCTCAGAGCACTGAAACATCCACTGCACTGCCCAATCCCACAGCAAGACATTGTAACTGGATCCCAAATCCCTGTAATTCCACAAATTCTGCCACATCCACTGATTCTCCTTCTACAACACAAGAATCAGACAAGCAAGGAAAACCTCCAACAACTACAGCTGACAATCCAAATATTACATTAATGCCATTAAGTCATCAAACTGACACCAAAACTGGTATTTCAACCTTGCACAGACAATGAGCACAGTGAGAGCTGAAAAACTGAATCTCTGTGGTCTGGAAGAAATGTTTTATAAATTCAGACAAACCCTAAGTATTTCCACTGTAATACAGCAACTGTGCCCTTCCTGGATTGATACCATAATGCACACAAAGTGTAACAGTGTTTAACACCAAAGCTCCTGTCTCAACACTGGAAAACATGGCAGTATTCTGGAAAACATAACAAGGAATGGTATCCCCAGCATTTCAGTATTTGCTGTACAGAGCACTATTTACAGTATTTTCAAACAGCTACAGCAGATGCAAAAAAAAAAAAAAACAAAAAAACAACAACTTACAGTAAAAAGGGAGTTTAGAAAAACCCAAAAATCAGTGCAATTACCTTCTACTTGAAGTTTTCCTTAAGAAAGATGGCATGCGTGCATCAAGAAGCATGTTACCAAATGGAATAGAAAAGTGAAAAACAAAGGACTGCTCTGCATTAGGAATGGGGAAAGCCACACCAAGAGAGATGCTATGGCAGGAGAAGAGTATTAAAAATTAGGAAAACAAGTGAGTTTAATTACACTGGTCTCAAGTGTTAAAAATACTGAGAACTCTTCTTACATTCATTTCGTTAATGCGTAAAAGATGTCTTTAAAAAAAAATAAATAAATCCCTTATGGGTTATTTATGCCACCAGAGATGCTTATTTGACCGAGTCTGTTATTTAATCAAAAGCCTTTGGGCACATACACAAACAACTTTAGTCAGAAAGAAGAACTTAAGAGGCATCTTAGAAACTTGAGTCATTTCAGAAAAAAAAAAAACCTAAACTCCTCACACCTCTCCAGAAGTTTTAATTTGAAAATCCTTGTGGGAAAGCCTCTTGTCTTATGTTATAAAAATGATCCAACAAGAACAAGACTCTTACAACAGACAAAGGCTGCAGGAGTTATTGAGAGAGGCAGAATTAAAGCCAAACCTTTGCAGCCTTTTGCTTTTACAATCAGGGAATGCTGCCTGGGGGCCTGGATGGAGATCAAAGGTATTTGTTACCTGACAGATCAAGAAACAAGGGAATTCCTGTGCCAAAGCCTCTGGAACATGGAAGATCATTGATTGTAATTCACAAAGTCAAATATTCTAAAGCAAACCAAGCCAAAATAAGGAGCTCTAATAAAAAAAGTGATCTCTCTCTGTACATCAGTGCATACACGCACACACACACACAAGTGTTAAATTGCATAGGGCTGTCTTAAATGCCACATAAAGGCAGAGACAAATCCATCTCCTTCCAGCATTTCCCAAAAGGACATTTGTTCCTAAGCATCAGCTCAGTTGTTTCCTGGGTGCTGGAGCAGATGGAGTGGACTCATTGCTCTGTTCAGCCACAGGAGCAGAAATTTCCACCACTAAGCAAACCTCTTTATTGCATTAGATTTTGCACATCAGGGAAAAAAGCCAAACTTTTAAGTATTTCATGTCTTTTGATAGTACTTGTAACCTCCCAAGAGGAGCATTTCACACTTGCTGATGCTGTTTGGGGGGGGGCTGCGCAGTAGGACTCCTTTGCAAGGGCTGGAAAAAAAATGCCCCAAGTGCCCAAGGGTGGCAAAAATTTGGTTATTGCTGAACTGACCTGCACAGTGAGCCAGAGACTCAGAGCTGTGACCTCAGCTGGCACTTCTCCACCAGCAACCTGGGGGAGACAGACTTCTTGAGCTTTGTGTTGACCTGAGATGTTGCTGTTCTACACCAGACATGTCAGAGGTACAGAATAAAAAATAATACTAAGATTTTAGATGTTTGTGGCGGGTTTTTTTGGACAGGAGACATTCTTGAGTATGTAATTTATATTACAAATATTCCTAGAAAGAGAAGTGCTGGACTGCCAGCATGCTGTACTTTACATAAAGTATGTAGCTAATCACTATTTTTTTTTTAAAATGCTTTAAATTAGTCACTAATTCACCACTGGTGGGAGGTAAAAGGAGGGAAACACAAGGCATAAGAATTAGGAGTATTAGAGGCTTAGAAAGGTCTGTAAAAGATAAAAATGTCCAGAAATGCACATAAACATCCCAAATTCTTCATACTGAGGGAAGGAAAGCTACACAGAATTTCTGCTCATTCCAAGAGGATACACAAAAAACAGCTACTTTCAGATTAAGGGTCTGCCTAAAACTCCTTTTCTCACAAAGGAAACATCTTAAATAAGATGCAGTGCAGTCCCAGGCTGCTTCAGAAATGAGATTTGAGGTCAAGACAGATCCTGCCCTCCTCACCCCATCTGACCACCTGTACAATTCCATTGTCCCAGATCTGCATGGAAAGAGGGGGATGAATTTCACATCCAAGAGGTCTCTGCACAACAGACAGCAAATAAGTTAAATGATGTCTTAAAATGGATGATCTTTTTCCTACTTGATAAGAAGAATTCATATAAAAATAATTCTTATATAAAACTCTGCCAAATGAATATCTTCACTGAAATAGGAAAGCTCTGAAGGAAACACAGAAGTGCAACACACCCACCACGGGGAGGATCTGCAGCTTGAGGGGAGGTAGGTACAACCTCGCTGGCACACAGCAAGGCAGACAGTGCTACCTAGGATTTGCTTCAAATTTACAGAAATCTGAATTTATAGAACTATGACCAAGAAGAAACTCTGAGCCAGCAGCCTAATCACCCAATTAGAATAGTACAAATATGGTAATTCCATTAACAGGTTCTACATTTCAACTACAAAACACTGACACAACCAACACACGGCTACAAGGTGAAGATCTGAACTGGAATTATGTACCTAAAGGTCTTTATGCAGCAAAGGTTGGGCATTTTCTAGCTTATCCAACATCACCTGGTTGCAGCTGACCTGCTCTGTGGCCCAGAGCTCTGCATGGGTTAAAGCTACTCGCCCATCCCAGTGGCCAGAGGTAAAAGTGTCCAAACAGAGACTGAGCAGCTGCTCGGAGAAAAGGGAAAAGACAAAGTAAAATCCATCAGTGGAAGAGAATGAAGGTTTTCCAACCTGCCTCTCAGCATCTTATTTCAGTTATCCCATAGAAGATCAAGTCAGCATAAACAACTTTCTTGGTCTTTTTCCATTTTCTCCTAAACCTGCTCATGGCATCATCATTAGTGCAATGGTTTACATGTGTGTTATGGTTTTTATGAATCCAGTGTGCAAACTAACAGAAGCATCTGTCTAATAATTATCAGTTTTAATCAATGCTTCTCCTCAGAGAATGGCAAAACTCTCACATTTCCTACGGTTCTTATGCATAATGAAGAGAGTTTCACTTCCCTCCCTACGTAAACTTCAGTTTCCTGATGTTTATCTTTTCTGCATAGATTCTCTGACTTCTGCCTAACTTCCAGCGAGCCACTCTCCTCTAGCAGAGCTCCTGCTTCACTGCTAATCAACATATAAATAAAATACAATTGTTTTGTGCTTGAATGAATGTAGGATGTTGGTCTTGTGTGCGTCTGAACCGCAGAGGTAAAACCTGCTGTGTTGTGTGCACATTGAAAAAGCCTTTCTGCAAATCCCAAGCTACAACAGACACTGGCTGCATCTCTCTCCTCTCACCACGTCGATTGCATATTTCTTTTTTGCATTTGAAGAGTAATGTCTCCACAAAAACGATTTTACTTTCTAAGTTCAAAGCATTCTTGATATGTTAACAGAAGTATAATGAGCACTCCTTAGTAAATAAAAATAAATAATAACATCTAGTCTATCACATTAATACTGTGAAACATATATAAAATTTACATTAACTCAAACAACAGTGAAAAAGGATTGTACTGTATTTATCACCACAGACCCGTATTCTTTAGAGACTTTGGAAAGTAAGTGTCACAGTCCTGTATGACAAATCCTAAAGTTAGCTGTCAGTATGATTTTAAAAAAAATCTTTACAAATTTTTTTAAATGGCACATTTTCTTCTGCCAATCTAACTGGAGCTATTAAAAGCTTAGGTACAGGTTTCTTTTCTTTTTTTTTTTTTTTTTTAAATGATTCTTTAGTCTATGAAAAACTTTTTAAAATGCAGCACAATAAAAAACATTCAAGAACAAGCTTCAGAAAATACATTTGCCCTTAGACACAGAGAGAATAATCTGAGAATAATCTTTATAAGACATTTAGAAACCAGAATTTTGTCACGTTCTTATTTTGAAAATAAAAATTTTGTAAATGCATCTAGAATAATCAAGGCTTCATAAATACTCAAAAAATGCTTTGCTTTCCTTTGTCCTAAAAGCTGATTCACAGCATTTAAGCTCATCAAACCCTAGTATGAATTAGATCTTTCCAAATTATCAAAACCAACTCAATGAACAGCAAAATGAATGGGGAGCTTTGTGGGTTGGGTTGTTGGTTTGGTTTTTTGTTTTTCTTCCCTAAGCCCTGAGATTGCAGCTCCTGATTTAATTATAAAAATCTGGGTCTGTTTTACACCAAGCAGCTCAGAGATTTTTGGCAAACCACATTTCCGACAACAGCGGGGTTTGGTACACGAATGCAGTTTGTGATCAAGTCTGAAATTCTGGACGGAAGGCTTCCTTGCAAATGGGAAAGAAAGGAATAAAGATGCATCACTCATTGCTGGCTGTCTCTGGGGTGGGGCATTTGTTGGTCTAAGTGCAGCTGGTCTGGTGTGAATCCAACTCTGCCTTGTCCGGAGCCGCTGAACATTAAAACATGTCAAGCAAAGTACATCGTGCGCAGCGTGTCCTGGTGCACCTGGACTGCCTTAGCAAGTGCTTGGTGATCTCTGCCATTGCTCTGGCCAGAAGCGTGGCTTCCTTCAGCACTGAAAGAGAAGGGAGGGGGGGGAAACAAAACCCAACAGGTTGTGGGGGGGAAGAAAAACCCTATTTAATCTCCTATCCTTGCACATGTTTCTGTAGTTTCTTCTGAAGAGAACGGTCAAACATCATTACCCTTGAAGCACCACTGAGGTGCCGAAACAGGTAACAGCACGTACAGAAACATCTTCTGCTTTGTTTCAGCAGCATAATTCAGTGGTGAGAGC
The DNA here is from genome assembly GCA_013397195.1 of Hylia prasina. Taxonomy (NCBI): domain Eukaryota; kingdom Metazoa; phylum Chordata; class Aves; order Passeriformes; family Sylviidae; genus Hylia; species Hylia prasina. The sequence continues at coordinate 964,203 of VYXD01012675.1, forward strand.
AAATCCCCCCTCGAACTGCTGAGGACACCACCGATCCCAGAATTAACAAGCCCACTACCTTCCAATGCTGCAAAAATTCCAAAACTCTGAACTCACCTATCGTGTTCTTTATCCACCAGGTGGTACCTGGCTCTGAAGGCCACCAGGTGTGCGTAGTACGCTGGTGCAGGGATGGAGACGGAGCGCGTGCAGCGAACGTACGTGTGGCACAGCTGGTAGGTGAGGATCTGCAGCTCGTCCGACGAGAAGCGATTGTCATCCCAGAGCACGTGGTAGTGGGAAGGTCTGCTTGTTCCCTGGAGCCAGACGACACAGCTCATCAGCATTCCCAAACATCTCCTCAACTTCCACCTCTGCAGGGGAACTGCAGCGAAATGGCCGCTTCCTCAAAAGGCACAGGCAGCAGTTCTACACACTTCAGCTAATTTTTCCTTTAAAAGGCAAACAACCTCCTTCCTTGTTCCCAATCAAACTAATCCTTCCCCTTTTTTCATAGGTCTGTGTTTCTCAAAATTTCACCTCTGAAATTAAATGATCATACTGAAATGCATTTTCAACTTGAAAACCTCGGATCTGATAAAAAGCCATCAGATAAAGTAGCTTCAGTACAAACACTAACAATTAAAAAGTTACCATGCCACACAAAATGTCTTACCTGAATCCCAGCATGACTGCACAGGTAGAAGTCAAACTCTGAGGGGTGGGTGATTTTTGTGTCCACCGTGGTACCAGCTGGAATGTTTCCACTTTTTCCAACCTGTGTAAACAGGAAATGCAAAGACCCTGAGGCACACAACACAAAGAGGTTTTTTTCTTTTCAGCTGTATAGTCAGGAAAACAAACACAAGAAAAAGCTCTATAAAAAGCAGAAAGTGAAGAAAGAATGTGTAAAACTGAAATTTTGTTCCAACTAAAAATCTGGAGTGTCTCTCCTATGGAGAAAGAAAAAAGACACAAGCTGCAAAATCTTCTTAGAAATTACCTAGAAAGATTTGTTTTTCTGAATAATGTAAAAAGAAGTTCCTGCAACTGATATGTCAAATTCTTTTCACCTTCCCACTCCAGAAGAGGAGTAACTTTTCCTGTTTATACCTATGAGGGAACAATCCTTCCTTGTCAGACAGACCACCTCTTCCCTCAAAATCTCTTCAAAGCAGAACATCAAAATACTCTTTACTTTCAAACAATTTAACATCTGTAATCACAGCATTTACTAATGTAACAACCACCTTCATGTCAGCTTTGAGAGTTACTAATTACTGCCTTGAAGCCTAGTGGGCTCCAAGTGCTCCCACAGAGAAGCCTGACAGAAGGAAAAAGAACATGGAAAGCCCAACCTGAAAGCAGAGCTTTGCCATGAGAACTCTCCATTTTCAGCAACACTTGGGGAGTCTCCTCTTCACACAGAAAGGACCAAAAATCAAGCTGGGGAGTCTCATCCCCACCCAGAAAGTACCACAAATAACAGTAACTGGTGACTTGGCTGCCTGCTGGACATTTGGGGTCTCAATGAGAACGTACCCGTTCGTTTTTATCCGTGCAGAAGAGTCTGGTGTGGTGCCTCTTCTGCACCACTATAAATGTGATGCCAGGCTGATAATCCTTCTCCAGTTTAATGCAAGCCTCCCTGATAGCCAGCAGCTCGTGGTGGAGAACCTGAGCCACACACAGAGAGAGGTGTGATCAACATGAACTGTTGCCATCATACAGATTACTCTTATTTATCCACAGATAATTGATCATGTTCTTTCCTGCACTGTCACTCAGAGTAATGAGATGTCAAAGCTTTCAGGACCAAACATTATTTTCTTCCCCTGATGAGAGCAAATTACATCAGCAGTTTCCTGAGCCAGGAGAGAGCCACTTTCGTATTTGTTCAGCTCCAAGCACGAGGCTCGGACTAATAACCTGAATGTCAAAATCTTTTTAACTACCAAATACAAATGCACATTTAATTAGGCTGCTGAATACAACAGACTAATTATTTTTCAGACTAGAACAAGGGATAAAATCCAGAAGCGCTCAGCTGCTCTCTCCCAGCTTTGTGCAGTCTCATGCAGGACTAGAGACATGAATAATAAGGAAAAGTGGAACAAACCAAAAAGCAATGATTTGGAATGTGGGTTAATTATACATGAAAAATTCAGTGAAAACCAGTGACAGTTGAAAAGAGGGTATCTCAGAAGTTCATACAAAGATTATTTTATCAATTCAAGTTTAGTAAGTGACCTTTCCTCTCTTCCCCATGGATTTTGAGAAGCTGACTCAATTCTGGATCTTTTATTTACATACATAAATACTGAAAAGAAAGGTGTATATAAATGTATTTAAAATATATAGAAAAATGTTTCATAAAATATGGTAATAGCAAGAAAACAAAATAAATATGACAAAGTATCTGATGAGTTTTAACAGGAATAAAAATGACTGTGAAAATCCAGTATTTATTAATCCTCATTTAAAAAAAAAATATTTTTCTTCACTGCCCAAGTTCTATGGGATACAGTCTGACTAATATATCCTAAATAGGAAACAGATGTGGAACATAACTTGAGTGCTAAAACTACACTTTTTATTTATAATTCTGTAAGGGGAAATATTTTAAAGGGGTAAAGTATTTTCAAAAGCAGATGAAAAATATGGAAACACTTCTCCTGCCTGCTTGGTTAGAATCCAACAAATTTGTTGAGGGAAGGTTTATTGAGATTATACTTCCTGTAACTCCAAGCACATCAAGGTGGAATTATAGAATTCCATTACTACCACAAAAGTACACCATCAGAATTTCCAAAAGACAAGTATCACCTGTTGGAACTGCCCCTCAGAAACACCATCCCTGTAGAAGATGATGCGAGTTGGTTTGAACCTCGTTGATTTGTAGAACTGGATAAGCAACTCCCTGACCATGGCAGCCAAATCCTGGATGATTTCCTGGCGGTGCTGCTGCACCCGCACAGTGGCACAGTAACGGTTGGGATGAGCATCCATGCTTCCTACAACCTGGGGAAAAATGCTTAGCATCAAACCAGAAAGCACTTTTATTAAAGTATCTCATGAGATAACTGCACTGTCTTCAATGGCATCTTGCACACTGAGTGGCTGGCCTGGCAAAGATGTATTTGGAATTAAAACGTGCTTGGAACAGCTCACCCGCTGAAAGAGAACTTGTTTGAAATCTAAAAGACTCATTTCCTGTTTGCACCTACAGGCACTTAAAAAAATCAAATACAGTTTGGAGCACTGATACCATGAAACCATGAAGTTAGTTCAGACTGCAGCACAGGAGTTTGAGGCCAGTTTTTTGGATCCATCAAACTGAAATGGTAATGGACCACAGAAATATCCACAACCATCACCAAGGGAAGGGATTTTCTGTTAATGAAATGTTAACATTCATATCCTGTAAAATTGGCATGGGACTTAAAAATAAACAAAGCAAAAAAACCGACAGAAGTGAGCCCACCTCCACCTGGTTTTCCCTGGACACACAGGTGTAACTTTTTAAAAGAGATACATAACATCACCAAAGATCATTATTAAACAATCATGAGCAGCCACTACACGTTTTACATAACACAAGCTAAAGACCATTCCCTGTATTTGAGAAGTACATTTCCAAGAGATTACTGCACATTTTGTATTTTCTGGAAGCTTGAGTCCCCATAAACCACACCTGAGCCAGCCTAGTTCCCTATCAGCAATGAAGAAATTCTGAACATTTCTAAGCGCTGAAGAAGCAGATTTAAACATGCACCAGCTCATTATCAGGCTGCTGATAAATATCAGCTCCCAGAAAAGCTCCTCTGTGTATCAGCAACTCAGGCGTTTTACAAGTTAATACACACACTTAAGCAATTAGCATCAGAGCAAGCTCTCTGAAGTTTCAATAAATTCCTGCAGAAAAATAATTTATAATGCTATAATTAGGCAATCAGAAGCAATTGACCACAAAAGGATTGAAAGCAATAAAATGCATTAGAGCTGAGCAGCAGGAGGGAGCTGGGGTGAAAGACCACGACACGATTTACTCACTGCAGCAATGGAAGGCTTTTTCCCATCCCCAGCTGGTGGGTGAGTTACATCTGCACCAAGGAATATGACAGGCTGTTGGAATACTGGGGGTCTGGCAAAGAGAAGGGAAATTTGTAGAAGCAGCAAGATTTATGCTTAATAAAGCACATTTAAACTCAAACAGCACTCTGTACTCCTGCAGTCAATTAACAACTGGCATTTGATCGGAACTGGTCACTTGTCCTGCAGCAGTAATTAAAAATCCTGATTAAGGTTCTCATGCTAAATACTTACGCAGATTTTTAAAGCAGCTAATTGTGGTTCTTAATTAAAAATTAGTTTAAAAATATATTCTTTTCTAACTTGAAGAATTGAAGTTTTTATAAACTGGACCATGGAAAGGAGTAAAAGTAGATCCTTAGTAACAAACAGCATCTGAGAAAATTAAAGGACTGTGCACATATGCAGATGCTATGAAAAAAAATATTTTTCCACTATAAAACAGCCTCAGTTAGAAAGTCCAAAAATAGTAGGTATCAAAGTTATTACTTGCAAAGTAGATTTTTTTTAAACTGAATATGAAAATTTCAAACAAATCTTTAAGTTAAGCTATTAAACCACTGCACCAAGAGAAGAACACCAAAGCAACACAAGTTTTAAACTTCAACTCTATTCCTTCATAAAACAATTTCAAATAGGAAATCTTGGGCCATGGTAATTTCTTTGTGGGTGTGTGGGAGAATGAGTTAATGGTTATGGAGATTAATTTATCTGTTTGCAGACCTTCTTTAAAAGAAATGGGAAGGTGATGTTGGGGATTAGGCTTTTTCGTTTGTGTTTTTTTTTTTTTTTTCCTCTCAGAGAAGCTTCCTATTTGTTGCCTAAGAGATATGAATAGACTGTACCTAACAGACACAAAATGCATCTGGGTATCTTGGAATTCTTTAATTTTTTTTGCTGTTGTTTGGGTTTTGTTACTGCTGTTATTGTGTACATATACTAGCAAAAAACTGTTATTCCTTTACCCACGTCTTTGCCTGAAAGCCCCCAAAGTTACAATAATTTGGAGGGAAGTGGTATTTTCCATTCCAGGAAGATTCCCACCTTCCTTGGCAGACACCTGTCTCCTAACCCAGCACAGTTTTTGGTGCCCAATGTGGGGCTCANATCTTCCTATTTGTTGCCTAAGAGATTATGAATAGACTGTACCTAACAGACACAAAATGCATCTGGGTATCTTGGAATTCTTTAATTTTTTTTGCTGTTGTTTGGGTTTTGTTACTGCTGTTATTGTGTACATATACTAGCAAAAAACTGTTATTCCTTTACCCACGTCTTTGCCTGAAAGCCCCCAAAGTTACAATAATTTGGAGGGAAGTGGTATTTTCCATTCCAGGAAGATTCCCACCTTCCTTGGCAGACACCTGTCTCCTAACCCAGCACAGTTTTTGGTGCCCAATGTGGGGCTCAAGGGCATCAAGAGGAAATGGTGAAAAAGGAGTAATAGTTCCTGGGTAACCTAATTTTGTGTGCTGAGCACAAAAACCTCCTTAGGCACCATGTGGTCTAACTTACCCTGGTTTGGTTGGCACATGGTTGTGGCTACATTTTCCCCATTTGCAGCTCCTTATCTAAANATTTTCCATTCCAGGAAGATTCCCACCTTCCTTGGCAGACACCTGTCTCCTAACCCAGCACAGTTTTTGGTGCCCAATGTGGGGCTCAAGGGCATCAAGAGGAAATGGTGAAAAAGGAGTAATAGTTCCTGGGTAACCTAATTTTGTGTGCTGAGCACAAAAACCTCCTTAGGCACCATGTGGTCTAACTTACCCTGGTTTGGTTGGCACATGGTTGTGGCTACATTTTCCCCATTTGCAGCTCCTTATCTAAACATGGATCCTGTGACTAAGGCTACTGTGGCTGTTACCCAGTTTGTACAAAGGATCCATAAGGTGAGCAATTCCTGGATTTTAAACTTCCTCTGGAACGTGGACACAAGGCTGTACAACTATCACAGACTAAGTGCATGTCTGCAGGGTTTCATTAGTAATGGTGCCCATTGTGAGGAAGCAATACAGGGGGGAGTTTTTCCCAATCTCCCACCCATTTCTTTGGATGTACCCCACCACCCTTCAGAGGGTTCACATTTTTCTCTAGATGCTGGTATTATACAATGGCTGGTGCTGCTGATAGGCCTAATCTATTTAGCATTTAGAGATAAGGCAGGAATGTCTTGGGTAACCACCCTGACATGTACCCCAGAGACCAGGGCTGCTGCCCAGGAGCAGGCCAAAGGGGCAGGGGGCACTGCCCCACAGCCTGACCCTGCCCCACTGCCCATCTCAGAAATGAACCACCCAGATTGGATGGGGGTATGGGAGGAGACAGGCTGGGGGCTGAGGGAATACTCTTCCCCAGGTGGTGGGAAGCCCTCCCTCTCCCTGCCTCAAAGAGGGGAAGTGGGATGGTGCAGCCATGGAACCCACAGACACTGCAGCTGTCCAGGCTCCAGCTGAACCACCCCGGACCCAGGACACAGGTATTGACTGGCTGTTCGTGAGGGAGCCAGGCCTCCTTCTTCTCTGGGAGCAGCTTTTAATGGATGTAAGAGAGAGGATTGTTCACAGAGACAGAATGCAGGAGCACCATCACAGAATGCCCTGGAAGGGACTGAGGAAGGGATCCAACAGCTGAGAGAAGTGACAGTACTGGAGGTACTTTTTTTGAAGGGACGGACAGCACAAAAACAACTCTGACAAGGTGAGGTGCACATGGCAAATGTTGTGCAGCCTGGCACATCCAGGGCCATCCCAGTAGCCTCATGGCAATGTCACCACTGAATGTAGATGACACCTGAGATTGGGTTCCACAGCCAGCAAACTCAGGAATTTTGAGAGCACAGTCCATGGCCCAATGCAGGCTCACATCCTCACTGCGGTTAAAAGGCTCAAAGAGAAGAATGTTGATCAAAAGAAAAGGCACTACTGTTCTCTGTGGTCTCTGTTTTTGAAAACTCAGCCAAACAGAATATTAGAGATTTTTTTATTCTAGTGTGTACTGTAATGACAGTTGTGTACTTCGGTGGTCAGATCATTAAAATAATGCTTTTATTATAAATTTCAACAGAAACAAGTATTCCTCTCCTGTCTTCACAACCTAACTTTTGCAGGACTATTTATTAGAAGCCAAAAGAGTTTGTCTGAAGAGTCACTTAAGCTACAGTGCTATGGCTGCAGATAAAAGCTCACAGTTATCTCAGCATGACGCACATTCTCTTTGCAATACAATAACCCCTTCCCCTTTGAAAGGTGAACTTACCTTCCCTGTGGCAGTAGAATGTTATTTACGCCTCCTAATTTGACATTTATCTTTAAGCAAAGGTTGGACAGAGTTTGTGGTGTTGTTCTTTGGACGTTTTTCATCTGCACACACTGAGTGGCCATGCCCAGCACCGTGTCGCCAACGCGCTTCACCTCCGCTACAGAATGAGGAAAACAAAGAAAAGATTTGCAAATTGCAAATCAAACTATGGAGGAGACTTGAATTTGGTGCCAATTACTACACCTGGAGTTGTACCAAAGTGGTGCTCAGGCTTAAAGGAACACAATGAAACCTACCCCCCAAAACCCACCCAGCCTCCAGAACCTCCCCCCAGTTCTGCTCTACTCCCCCTAACTGGGTCCTAAATGCAATAACTAAAGGCACTGTTGGCTTATATTAACTAAGAAGCTTTTAGTTAATTCTTATTTTACAACTGTATTATCAACTTTGGCCAATGATGTGGGCAATGTGGACAATATTAGGATATTGAGCACCTGCTGCATTATTAAACACTGGAATAGTAACACAAACCTAAAAGTAAAGCGCTGAGCAATATTCAGCCATGCATTTTATCAGTTCTTCACTGCAAGTTTATCACTTGCATAGAAAAGTGGCCAGTTTAGCAGGTAATGGTCCACAAAAACGCCAAGAAATTCATTAAATACTGTACAATTCCAAAGGTTAAATCAAATCCTATTGTTAACAACAAAATTGGGACTTCAAGGTTTTTAGAGACCCACAAGCATTTACACTCAGGGAAGAAATTTAGGCTCCAAAACTGGCTCAGAGAAGATGAACCACCCTCTTTGGCAAAATGAGCAGGGTGGGAAGAAGAGAAAAGACAAGACTGTGGGTATAGGAAGTGCAGGGTATGGAGAGCGTAGGGAGAAAATAAGGAGAGATGATTAGAGGGGGCAGAAATAACTGTAATTAAAGATAATGACAAGCAAAGAAGACGAGAGCAGTACCACATCCTCTCAGTGGTTAAGTAGAGGAGAAGAATTCCCTTTTAATGCCAAACAGGAATAGTAAAAATGTCATTTTGCGCCGAATTTCTATTGTACAAATTAGAGACGAGCCACTTCCTTTGCAGGCTGAATTCAAGGGGGAAAAAAAGTACTATTTCCTTAAGGTTCCTTGCTTAATGTCTTTTCATCTTGTAAGAGACAATATTAAGGTTGGAAAATTATTTTGTGCTATATTAAAATGGTGAGGGATGGGATAAAACAAATCTGGAGCTGCTTGGTAGATCTGATCCATCAGAGAAGAGCCCACATAGCTAAGGGAGAATACAGTGGCTGCTGTTCCAGCTGGGCAAGATAAGTGAAAAAAGGAGGGAGGCAGGACAGGAAAACAGTCCTGCCTATAGGAAGAGCTGGAAAATGTATGGTTTATATAAAACATATTAAAACCCACGTGTGTATGCCATGTACAACGCATTAATTGTCATTGTTTCCAAAAAACAGTTTAGGTTGCTGAATTTTCACTTTCTGTGCACCTGTATGCTTGCAACCCAAGTTAAAAAACTGAAATAATAAGGAAAACAGACTGAAATCTCCTTCACTCAACAATTTTTACCAAAGGGAGATTGTGTGAGTAAGCAGAGATGTTCTAAAAGCTAGAGTTCTTCAAGTCATTACTTCTTCAATCACTTGGAATTTTCAGCACACAGGTTTTATTAAGCATATAATAATCCACTGCCTATCAATGTCAATCTCACCAAGCCCTGTGCTGGCTTTCTCACAACCTAAATCTCAAATGCAACCAGCAGGAAGAATAGGGAAAAGCAAATTAAAAGCAAAGAAAACATACTGTAATAATTAGGTCTTAATACAAAACATCATGCAGCAGAAGAAAAACAGTAAAATTAATTTACAGCCCATTCCCTAACTGGAATTTATAGAGTTAAACCAGCATTAAACCGCCTCCCTTGGAGAGTTCACAAAAAACACACAAAACTGTGACTGAAATGCACCATTTCCACTCACTGACCATAGACTGGTGTTTTTCCTGGCAAAATGACCACGACAAGCTGCAGCCCAGTGTAAGTGTTCTTGAGGTGTCTGAACATGGGCTCCACGCTGTCGGCTCCCTGGGCGTATTTACAGAAGCAGGGCTGCCCCTGGATTGGCATTCCAGCATCCCTGGAAATCTTCCGCAGCTGTTCTGTGAAGGACCTGGGGAATGCACAAAAATGTGTGACATTATCAGACAGTAAGAACCCCTCTTGATTTTTCATCTTATTTTTAATGGAAACAATCCTGTTAAACTTGCAGAGCTGTGCCCAAGTGCATCTTTAATTGACAATGCCTGTGTAGTCACTGAAGGAAAGACAGGAAATATGCTGTACAAATAACACCATTAATAAAAAACCCCCTCATTTCCAAAGCAAATTCTGCCTTATTTCTATGGGAAATACAGGATAAAATATTTTTTGCAAAAAGACTGCAACAACGACAGTTTGGGATTGCCTGCTCTAAAATAATTCCATCTCTTACCACTACAGAAAGGGCTGGAGCTCTTCCCTTTCTTCTTCATGATGAAAACAACCAACAGAAATTACCAGCAATTGTCTCAGTGAATTGCTTTAACATCCATAATAATGCACAATTTCATACAGAAACACCAGAGAAAGTGTGTATCCTGGAGGTGAAGGCAAGCCTTCTCCTAGGCTGGTGAAAAAAGTCACCCTTGGATAGAAGTGGTCAGATTTGGAGACAACTTAATTTCTTTAGAGGCCTTCACCTGCAAGCCTTTTTAGCTCACTGATAAAAGCCCTTTTTATTAATTTGGAGTGGGTACCCTTCAGAGAGTTGTCTAAAACATTGCTCATCTTCACCACAGGATGCCAGGGTGCCACTTGGTGCCAATTACCTACACCTGGAGTTGTACCAAAGTGGTGCTCAGGCTTAAAGGAACACAATGAAACCTACCCCCAAAACCCACCCAAGCCTCCAGAACCTCCCCCCAGTTCTGCTCTACTCCCCCTAACTGGGTCCTAAATGCAATAGGATTTAGGGGCTCTTCACACTCCTCTCAATGACTGAGAGGGGTGTGAAGATTTAGCTTCTCCCAAACCCGTTGTTAACTTGCATAAATCATAACAGCCTGTGCGCTTCAGCCCTGCAGCCTGAGGCTCCTTGCAGAAAATGGGTATTTCCTCTGGAAAAACAAGCATTCACTACAGCAGAGTCACTGGCAGAACATCTCCCCATCCCTGGGATTGTTCAAGACCAAGCTGGATGAGGCTTGGAGCAACCTGGTCTATGAAAGGTGTCCCTGCCCATGGCAGAAGGGTTGGAACAAGATGATCTTTAAAGAAACCCTTCTGTCATTTCAGCATTCCAGTCTGAAACAACTCAGGGTTTGAGCCTTTAAAAGTCCATCTGGAAGCACAGTGCCTACAAGGAAACATTCTCTCTGTTCCCAAGAGGTAAAGCAGGATGATTTTGAAGACTTTTAGAGCATTTGAAGCATTGAACTCTGATGAATCAGCAGCATTCGAGTTCAAACTTGCTCGACAAGATGTAACAAGAGGCCACAAGACGGAATGTGATGCAGACATTTTCCTGGCATGAAGCAATGTCCTTTCACGATAAACTCATTCTAAGCCATCCAAATGACTTTATTTTGGCTCATTATGTTGAAGACTTCTGCCTATTTCTCAAAACTGAGTAACTTGGCTAACGCAGCATTTCCACTAGAAGCAACATCATGGAAGGGAAAGTTCTCTGGCAGCCCAGCTCTTGACACGCGCCTGGAGAGAACAAGTCCCTCCCTTCCTCACACAATGGGCAGTAGAAGATTCCCACTGTTTGCTCATTACTTGTTAGGGGAAAACTCCCAAGCTGTTTGGCAAATCATCTGAAGGAACACTGCCATGGCGATGCCACTGGTGTGAGCAATCCCTGCCTTGCATTCACCTCCCAGAGAGCAGCTGACTCACTGCCAGGGCAGCTCCACAGGCTGCACTTGTCCATGCATGAAGGGAAAGCAGCTGCATGAGAAAGGAGGGATCAAACATTGATCTGGGCCTGCACACCTTCCCTGAGCCAATGGCAGATGTCACTGTAACAACAGTCTGAACAATCATGTCCCATCCAAAGATAAACCAAATCTGAAAGTTTCACTCAAACACTTAAAGTCAATAGAACACCCAGTCCTACTCATCTGGCAAACACAGCAACTTGCATGCTCCAGAAACTCTGAAGAGGAAAAGGTTTTGGAAAAAAAAATTCCTTTTAAAGAAATTCTGCATGAATAAATCTACTCCATATAACCAGGAAAGGAACCTAAGAGAACACACATGTTAGCTGTCACTCTTGAGAAACACTTAGTGATAAACACCTATCATTACATCATTTCAGTTATCTTAAACTCTGTTCCCTAAGGCCTCACTGGTCAGAAACCTGCCATAAAGCATAAATGGCTTTTGTTAAGTCTGATTTGGAGGATTTCCTGATGCTGGCATTGAAATCAGACTGGCATCATTCAAAACACAAAGAGACAGAAGATGTATTGCCATATGTTAAACAATTTAATCAAAAATACATTCTTAATAAAAGTGAAATCATGGCATTTGCATCCATAATGAATTATAAAATCACCACCTTACACAACACACTTACTTAAGATGAACTTCAGTGCACTGACGCTGGGGAGCAAAGCAGGCAATTGCCCAAACCTTTATTTCAATTCCAGTGTGAAATTGTTTATTCCTCATGTCCCAAACACCTTGCACTGGTGTAGCAATTGCTTTATTCTGGAAGTGGAAGGTAAAAATTAAACATTAATGCAAAACTTGACTGATGCTAAACCAAAATTAGCTTTGCTTCTGTTTCCCTCCAACTGGCAGGTGATTTAGACCCTCGGGTAGTTCTCTCCCCTGCACAAACATCCATCCTATTTTATAATAGTCATTTTATCACTGTAGCAAGACAGTTTCTTAGCCAGGTGAAAAATAAAGCTCACATTGTTCATTTTTATTGCTAATCATTGCCTTTGGTTGTATTTATCAGCAGCAAATAGAAATTATATATGGAAAGTAAGATTCATGCTTGGTATGGACATAAACAAGAACCTACATTTCTACAGTGACTTTACAACTGCTCACTGAACTTTCCAAGGGAAAGTTAATTTAAGTACTATGAATATTTTACGCATCACTAAGTAGAGGCAAATAGTGGTTCAATGTCACACACAATTCCAGAAAAAATGTGAACAAGCTGAGAAAGGTGATCAGTTATTCAACTTGGACCTGCCCAACACTTTTATTTCTCCCACCAAGCAGACATAACTGAGATGGATTATCTAGAGGACAAGGGATGTAATAAAGCAGCTACAGTAATTTTGGTGATGTTAATTACCTTAATACTGATAGATGCTTAAGTTACCATGATGTCTTCCTTCTCACCTAGCAGCCACAACTAAAGCTTCTGGGCATTTTTCAGGCCACACCCATGAATTTGATAATGAATTTTGCAGAGTTGTGTGTGCTGAAGGCAGCACCTCCCCTACTATGACTTTCTAACATTCATCTGCCATTAAGTTCCCCCAACCTGCTGGCGCCAGAATAGTTCATGAAAGCAGTCCCCTAATCAGGGTCAGGCCTGGGGTACCTCAACCTGCCAGGGAAGGGAGGTTTGAGCTCATTTGCCTGAGTCATCTGAAGAATTTTAGGCAGAAAACTCATGATCCTCTCCCATTATGGGTTTGGGAGCACCAGTCTGTTGTGCACAGGGACAGAATTATATTCAGCTGGCAATGCATGATCTGAAGACGTCCATCAAAAGCCTTCATAAATGAAGTTATCCCACCCAGCTATTAAAGCTTTCATCTTGCAACAAGTCCCAGTACATAACTGATGGAAAATCCTGTTTTTCAAGCTTTTTTTTAAAAGATACCACAGGAGAAGGATTATGTCAGAAGGGCCATCTGAAAAGCCACTGTAAAATAAAAACCTGTGGGGGAATATTCCAAACAGGAAGAGATGGCTCTGGGGAAAGCCATGCTGATAGAGATGATACCTCCAGACAGCTGCCCTAAACACAACTGCTCCACCCTGAATATTCAAAACCAGACAGAAGATCAGGAATATTTCAGCATATTTTCTAATATATACAGTGATATTTGAAATGCTCTTTTTTCTTCTCCATACGCTATGATTTGCACCACTGTTTACAGGCTGCTTCTTGCAATACACAATGAAAGGGTGTTTGAGGCAAAAAAGGCATTTTTAACCCAGCTTTACTTTCAGAAATAAAACAGCAGTTGAGAGAGATGCAAACTGGCCAACACATTTAAGGACTTTGAGAACTTAAATTTAAATTCTGAACAATACACCCGTGACAGCTCTCTCACTATACACAACACAATTAATTTAAAATAACCACATTACAGAGGCCATCACAGACTGTACAGAGCCCACTGGACATACCCTGCCTCCATAGAGGATTGAGGGAGGCTGTAGGACTCTGCCAGTCACATCTGTCATTTCATCCTTGACCATGATCCCAAACTCTCGGACGTAAGGGTCGGTGTTAAAACTCGCACTCCGCATCTGAAATGATAAAAATGTATAAACCCAAGCTCATACCATGTGTACAGTGCACAAACACCTCAGTCAGTACCTGTTCAGGGTGAGCAAAATTAAGCCCATTCCTACAGCTGCCTCATGTTTGACACAACACTCACCAATTTGCTGATCTCTTCCTGCCGGTCTGGGGCTGATCTGGCAGTGGCTCGAATCATAGTGGAAGTTTGATTGTCAGTGAGTTTCTTTATGCATCTTTGTCCTGCCACTATGTTGCACACCTGAAATTTCCCCACAGAAAGGAAATTAACACAGTCCAACCTCTTTTTTGGCTCATAACTTTTCTTTCACTGATGCACTACTGAATTTCTCAAAATCTGGCTGCTCAGAAAACAGTTTGCCAGTATTTGAACCCTTTTTCCCTCTGACCACCTTCCCTCAACCCCAAAATATAGAATTCTCTATGAGTTTACTTGCCTCCAGAGGAAGGTATGTGTGTTTCTGCTCCTGTCCAACTTGTAAACATGGAAGGTGAGGGTAGCGTAAAACTAATTTATGCCTGTCCTTAAAATACTGAGCTACAGTGCATTCAACTGTTTGTCCATTCTCCTGCTGAAGTGGGAATCTGTTGGAAAGCAAATATGGGAAGAAGCTATTACTTCATGCAAAATGCTTTCCACAATGCTCCTCAGTACACTTCCTGGCACAAGTTAAGCTTAGTGAAGGAAGATGAAACAAAGCCCAAATGATTGAATACCAGATTCAGATACTGATCAGTTATCTTCTTGTAAAAAGCTGGTATCAGTTCTGTTCCTTATATTACTTCCTTAAAAATGGGAACACTGCCTCCATATTGAAGTTATCTGCAAATCTCAGGTTGGTAGTTAAAAGGAAACATATTTTCCAGAGGAAAAAGAGATTGCAAATAAGCAACATCAGGAGGCTGATCCCCACTGGCACTACTTTTCCATTCCAGTTGTGGGAAACATTAGGCTGCAAATAGGACACCCTGTCCTTCCAATTTTGAAGAAATCCACAAACGACAGAAAAAAACCCCACCCAACAAAAAAAAAATCCTCCCAGATCTAAAACAGTGCAACTGGTTCAAATGCCGTGATAGTCATTATAGTATAAAACCAGAACTAAAAGAACAGCAAAATTGGGAAAATACTTTGAGGTATATTCAGGGGTATTAACCAAAGCATCATGTTTCAAAGTAACTTTTCCCACCTCAGTAAGGCAGGCAAGGTATTTTTCCAGCCTGAGATCAAACACATGCTTAAAACCCAGAAAACTACTTTACGTTTGGTGACTTGCTGGTCGTCTGGTGACATTGCACACTCTGTACTTCCTTTTCATTTGTCCACAGTGTGTTATCTCCACCTTCAGACCTAAAAATTGGAGAGCACAAATCACCATTTCTCCAAAATCTTCAGCCCTAAACTGCTACATGAGACCAATTAAACAGTGTAATAAAGCCATTCTATTTAGCCCCAAAGGGTAGCCCAGATAGAATTAAAAAAGCAACTAACAGTGTTGAAATTCAAAACTCCTGAGCTTCAGCCAAAGTTCAACACAGAATTCAGAGACAAAATGAAATCTCAAAGCCCACAGAGCTCACAGATGACACTGAGCACATTCTGCAAATTCCAGTTCTGTACCTCTGAGGAAGCCCAGGATGGGGAAAGGACAAAAAGGGCACACAAGCTCCTTGAAACAAGACCCCTTATTTATACTTTCTGTCTAAACATACATGGTCTGTAAGACCTCCAACTCTTACAGCCCAGCCTGAGCTAATGAACTGGGGGTGTGGGTGGAGTGGAATCCCCAAACAGCCTCTCTAGGAGTTCATGGGAATGAGGCCATGGTGAAGCAATTCAGTGCCTGATTATCCTTTCAAAACATTTACAACCAATGCAAACTCAGGATTTATTTAAACTTTCCTTGCTAACTTCTACTTGGGCAAAGATAATTTTGTTGATGTACAGAAGGAAGGTGCAGGATGGATTTATGGATTTATTCTTTTAAAAGGTGCTTGCTTTCTGCCCAGAGTATCAGAAAGGTAGGATCTCCATTTTGCAGAGGAAGCCTTCAGTGAACAAAACCAGTAAGATTTCTCCCTCCTGTTCTCTTTGATTCAGTCACTACACACTAGAATAACTGTTATTTACTTCCAGGGGAGTATATGCAGGATAGATGCCTAAGTATGCAAAAACACATTGCTAAATTATTAGTAAAATCTGAAATATGAAAAACCTGACATCAGTAATTGGAAAAATTTAAGACTGGGTAATTAAAAAACATGAAATCCCAGTCTTTGTAAACATTTAGAAATCATCAGATTAGGAACTGGAATATTTTTGTCAGGAAACTGAGATTGGTTTCAAAAAGAGAAAATATGAAATTTTTGTCTCCCAGTAAGACAATTGCTGTAGAAAATATTTAAAATACATAGTGGTAACATATCAGACAGAATAAAGCAGCTATATATAATTTCTTTATTACCTTTTATTTCTTTGGTAAACTTTACCCTTTGGGAATCTGTCAGAGGTTTTTGTTGTTCTTCAATACTTTTGAAGTCCAGAACTTCACAGACAAACTCAATTACTGGCTGTGCTTTGTAAAATGCAGTTGCAGACACTGCAGACAAAAACATTAATAGTATGTTACAACAATACAGAGGAAATTCTTAGGAAATCCAACAAATGGAACTAAATTTTTGCCTTTCCATTAAGGAGCAAGAAGAACCAAGAAAATACTTCCTAGTACCTACCATCAATATTTAACATCATTTTCCATAATGAAGGTCTGACTGACTGATGGAAGCCAAACCAAACTTCTCTGCCACCACCCAAAGGATTTGAGCACCCTTCTGATGCTGTAAAGAAAGATCTCCCCACAGGAGTATACCTGCAAGAAAGCAAATAAACAGAAAACTAAAGCAACAACTGCAACAAAGCCATCACTAATGTAAATTCCTTTTCACAAAAGCACAGAAATGTCAGTGTTTAAAATTACCAACAATCTGAGATTCCAGGCAAGACTCAGGTTACACCTCTCAAAACCCAGCTTGTTACAGTAAGAAACTGGCTTCTATTCAAGTTTAAATTTATTTTTAGCATATTCCTCAATATATACACTAATTCCACCAAAAAAGCATTAATATTTTTTTATTTCTATTCTATTAAAACTTCAGCTGTGCCTCCGTAAGAGAAGAATTAAAAGTTTCTGCTATTAAAACACCAATGTAACAATGTCTCCATATACTCTGAATTACAGACATTATGTGAGGGTAAATAAGTGATCTAATAAATATTTCTGATCCATCTTTCATCTTGGTAACTAACTACTGCAAACTTAATAGCAAGCAAATCATATCCAGAGCCAATGTCTTCCTCTCAACAAAGGTATGTGACATTCTGGGCTGTTTTCTGTGCTGTAAAACCTGATTAAAGTTATTTTACTTTCTTTTATCCTAAATTTGAGGGTAAAGCCAACATACTATAAGGCCATTTAAAGTCATTTACATATATTTAATTCATATTGCCTGTTTAGAGGTTTGATATGGGAAAGTTAAGCCCTACTAAACTTCGTTCTTTGCTTTCTAATTGAGTATAATTTGCACAGTCGTCTCAAGTGACTTGTGTCAGGGCAGCACAATTAAGCCCAGTATCTCTTGGGTGTGACTGTAAATGCTGTAGGTCCCACTTGAAAAACAAACAAATAATTTTCAAGTTTTTCTTTCCTATCAGAATAGCCACACAGGGTGACATTAATGTCCCCCTAGCACCGTAACCTTTATACAAAATTGGCAATAAATATCTGTCCAAGGACACACAGCAACAGGGTAAAAAGTTGTTTAAAACCAACCCTTCCGCACCTACCCAACCTCCAAGCACTTCCCACTCGGGGAGGGCTCCCTTCTCCAAGGCTACACAGGAAAGAGGGAGATGGCAGAGCCCCCCTGACCTGAGAGCACACAAACATGGGGCCAGTCTGAGACCTCTGGGGAAAGGCTGGAGGCTCTGAATTCCACTGGGAGAGCAGGAGAGCATCGATGGCCTTCTGCCTGAGCCTGCCACTGCCACACAGCCACGACTGTGGCTGGGCTATGGGAGCACAGACTGCCCAAAGAGCTACCAAAGCACCCAAGTCACACCTAAAGCACCTCAAGGGCTTCCTCTCACCTCATGGAAGGCAAGTGCCTCATCACCACATCCAGGGCCTGGATGGTCTCAAACGGGACACTCGGCAGCCGGCCAGAAAGAGCATCGTGTAAAGCCTGTAAACTCACACAGGACATCCACTTTATAGCCACCTTAAATATTCTGTCCTTTCCTTCTCCTGGCAGCGTGACCTCCAGCTCCACCTGCAACAATGCCAAACAACAAACCAAGATGATTCTTTCCATTGAAAGGGGGGAAATCAGAAGGGACAATGGAATCCACTGAACAGCGCCATGAAGCAGAGGAGGAGACAAAAAGCAAGGATGAAGCAACAGCATGCATTAGGTACAGCCTCTCTACAGCTCCATCTTCCCAAAGGGGTATCCCAGAAGCCTGGAGTGCCCCCCAGCTGCCATCTATCTCCTCTGTGAGGCAACACTGGAATGTGGAGGCGCATGTATCAACAGGGAGGTCTCAGCAAAGATCCCATAACCTGATTTCAGATCCCTAACACATCCCAGTGTGTTCCCTGTGTGATCCCTAACACATCCCATCACTGCTTGTGTCAGCTCCTGCATGCCTAAAATAAAGCAGGGGGTGTCACCACCTGCCAAGATTTGTGAATTTCTGGTATTTGCTCTCAAGAACACCAGAGTGCTTTACATACTGTTGCTGCAGACACAGTTCAAACAAGAGAAGAAAGGAGCTTTAAAAGAGGAAAAAAAATCATCAGTCATTCAAACAAAACAAAAAACTCAAAAAAGCCACCACACCAAAACTTATTTTTAAAGTAAGAAAATAAAGAATAAACTATAACCCCAAAGTACCACTGATGGTATCAGGTAGGAAACAGGGGCACTTCTTTGCCATGTTATGCCTTACTTTGAGTTGTTTGTCTAAAAAACAGTGGCAAACTACATTGTGGTAAATTACTTCAGCCAATTACTTGCAATTATTTGTAATGCTGATTTCTCCTCTTTCTTAAAACAAAGGAAGTCTGAGCACCAAAGTTTTTAAGCCGACTAAAATTAAGGCTTGTCTGAAATGATCAGGAGGTCTGGGGGTGACTACAAGAAATAACAGGATCAGAGTATCCTTTGTGCTGGATACAAACAAAAATGTTGCATTTGCCCCTGCCAGGGAGCTTACATTTAAATATAAAAGGCATCCGCTTAACTGCAATTAGCAAAAATAATAGGTGGCTAACAGCAAACTGCTATCTGCCAGCATCTGGTCTCTTGCCACAATTTGCTTCTTTGGTCCAAAAATAGGAAGGAAATATAAAACACAAATAAGAAGCCTTTCCGTGTGCCCCCAAAAATGAGCTGACCATCTACAGCAGGCAGACAGAATTAATATTCCAGCTGAACCTCTTCTCCAGCACAAACATCACTCCCCAGGGAGACTCGAGCAGAGGAAGGAGCTGCACAGCTGTGGGAGAGCAATGGGAACTGAGTCTAATCCTGCGGTCACTGCTGGGAGTCTGCCCCAGAAGGTCAACCCTGCTGAAAGCTGCGCAAAGAAAGGGACAGGTCCTCAGCTCACACAGGCTGGAAGCTTTCCATGAAGTCTTTTTTCCAGCACACCATCAAAAAGTCCTCAGCTTGCATCTCATTTACAGCAGATGGAAGATGTCTGTGACATCTGACCTGCATTTTCCTTTAAACCTCTCCTCCAAACCAAGTTTCAGCATTCCTGCTTGAGCAACCTGGTCTAGTGGAAGGTGTCCCAGCCCATGGCAGGGGCTTGGGGCAGGATGGCCTTTAAGGTCCCTTCCCACCCCAACCACTCTATACTTATTCCCAATACTGGCAATACACAATTCATGTATTAAACACTCTGGTGCCGTTAATAGAACTAAATATATATAT